>DF360300.1:15012-31870 GCA_000787875.1 Solanum virginianum | reverse complement strand
GCCAGCTCACTTACCCCACGTTCATGCTATGTATCGGTGATTCGATCAGGTGGAATCTTCTGGAGTTATGCTGTGGTATGGTGCGAGTATGGAGGTCGTTATCGTTCCCGTTCGTTGATTCTTACAAGTATTTCTTTGACTCTTGAAATAAACTGAAGATATATTTTGACACACGTACAAAACAAAAGAGAGAACAACCTTTAACTATGATTCTTTTGACCACTGTGATCCCTATATGTATTTCTGCTGTCTATATTCATTTGGTTACTCTAATGAGCATATGTACTTTCTGCCTTTCATATTCGGTATGTCTTTCATACTGACCCTCGTTCCTCCGGGGGCTGTGATTCATGCCCGCAGGTTCTGACGTGCAGGCTTAGGACCTCCATTGCAGGTTGACGAGCTCCCCTACTCCGGAGCCACCATTAGTATACTTTGCTGATATTTTATCTCTTCAGATTTCTTTCACTTTGGGTATGATAGGTGCCCTGTCCCGTCGTTTTGTCTGGGTGCCCCTATCGGATACCAGTCACGGCCCATAGGTTGGGTCGTGGCAATATGGTAGGAGATATAGGTCTCCCATGGGAGAGTATGAAGTAGACGAAATGTCTTTGATAGGACTCGTATTGGTATTTGAGACTATGTAAAAGGTGAGGCTCATTAGAGAAAGGTTAAAGTCTACCTAAAGTTGTCAAAAGTCTTGTCCAGATGCGAGGAAAAAAGAGCTTGAATTTGATGTTTATAACTGGATCTACTTGAAAATTTTAGTTATGAAAGGTCGATACATTTTGATAACAAAGAGAAGCTTAGTCCTCAATATATGGGCCCATATTAGATTTTGAGACATATTGGCAGAGCGGCCTATGAGTTAGATTTACTATCAAATTTGTCATCGGTGCATCTGTATTGTTGACACCCAATGTTGACCCTCCACAGTGCAAATTAGTTATCGAACTTCTTCAGTTTCAAATAATTTAAAATAATTAATTTTTATAAAATTTAAAATATTTAAAGTTATTTTTAAATAATTTTGTCATTTTTTATAATCTTCTCATAATGTATATATATAACTCTATGCATTCAAATTACATATTCTAATTACGACCTTTATGATTATTTGAAAATGCTCAAAAAAGTTTTTATTTTCTTACTAAATATGTTGGTAGTTAGGTTAGTTTTAGTAATGCTTATATTTTGAGTTGATTAGTTTATAATTAAGTTAATTAGTTTATTTTTATTAAGACTAAGAAGCTCATTAATTAATTAGTATTAATTTGTCTAATCTAATTTTAGCCAAATTCTCTAGCTGAATCTAAAATTGCAATTCATTTGGCCATTTTAAAGGGAAAATTACATAGTATACAATAATAAAAAGTTTACAAAAAAAAGTAGCTCATATTTTATTTACATAAAAAATAGCTCAAAATCAGCGAAACTATACAATATAGTTTGTCAAAAGTTATAAAAAAAATATACACTACTATACAATATATATTACTTATACATGAGCTATACATAAAATATACATTATGATACACAAATATACACTAACTATATATGTCTATACAACGACTATTTTTTTTTGTAATTTTAATATCCACCCATGTCTCCTACTATTTCTCCTCTTCCATAATTCCTAAAGCACCAGAGGTGGAATAGCTTTATAAATTTGCTGTAACTTTGCATTTTTTGCACCTGTGATGTAATTTGGTCTTTTTTCAATTGAAAATCTGACCACTTGGACCAACTCTTAAGCCTATTTTCATCCAAATTCAAACCCAAATTTTGACATCATCCGGTCCTATTCCTACCACAAACACATCAGATTATACAACAAGGTACATACAATACATACTAAGTCTTCTTTCTTAGCTCCCACACTTGACCGACCCAACTAGGGGTGTCCAATGGGCGGGTTAAGTTGAAATTGAGAATGTTAAAATGGGTTCAAATAAAAAGTGAATTAGGTTATGACCCGTCCAAATTTATTTTGGGCTCAAATGGGCAAATATTCGGGTTGGGTCATGACCCGCCCAATTTGATCTCCTCAATTTCAATAACATATTATTATTTATTTTTATAATCACAATTTGAATTTTTTTTCATAAATTTTTGTGGTGTCGAGCGCCGTTTTATTAATCAATCAAAATGCTATAAAATAAATACATT
This sequence comes from Solanum virginianum, assembly GCA_000787875.1. NCBI lineage: Eukaryota > Viridiplantae > Streptophyta > Magnoliopsida > Solanales > Solanaceae > Solanum > Solanum virginianum. The sequence continues at coordinate 29,701 of DF360300.1, read as the reverse complement.
GTTGGGCATGTCCAACTATAGAAGTCCATAGTATCCCTCAAGCCTAGTAACAAAAGAAATAAATTCGGCCCATATCTATTATCTCCTTATTCGGAAGCTTCCTCCTCACACTTGCACTTTCCCAAAATGTCTTTTCCACTTCTCCCTTTGTTATGAAATCCACCTACTGGTTATCCAAACATCGACCATGGCTTCTCGTCCTCCTAATGTTATTTCTCGTTGACCTTGTGTTTTGGATATACTTGGAATAGGTATGCCCTTTTTCCCATTGTCCTTGTTCTTTTGTTGGGTTGATTAGCTTCCTAATCTGAGTTTTTCTTCCATGCCATTGCCTCTTAAACCTCAAAGCTGGTTGGCTTCTCCACTTACATTGATAGTGGCTAGTCATTTTTTGCCTTTGAGATGCACTTGTCTTTTCAGGTTTCTTGCTGCCTCTGACATCAGATCTGACCTCTACGTTTTTGTGAAGTAGCTTGCTAGCTAATTTTTTGTATGTAGGTTTCATTTTGTTGTGTAAATATCTCTAAAAATGTAAATATTGGTGCTCACAACTAGCACAATACTGTATTAGCTCTACCGTAAGCAAGCTTTGTATCTGGCAGAACTATATGTTTAGTTCTAATTCTAATATTAGGTATATATTGCTTGTCTATATTGATAATCTGTCAGCCCCCCCTTAGGCATTTGCATGAACTTTCTTGCCACCATATCCGTGCCTTCTTGTAACGCATGATTTATGAGGTAGTCAACAAGCTGATTACCCTCCCTTAATGTGTGTTGAATGCTTATTTGCTGTTGTTGTATGTGTTGACTAATTTCCTCAACTTCTTCAATAATTTCCCATGGTAGTGAAATTTGTCCTCTAAGTATCCTGACCATAACCAGAGACTCAGATTCTAGAATCTTAGTCACATAAAGTTCACACCTTCAATACCTGACTGCTTATAATATGGTCATAGTCCCTACTTCGATGTTGGGCATATGCCCCAGGGTCCCAGCCTGTGCATAACACAGGTCCCCGTTGTGGTTTCCAATGCAGAAACCATATGAACTAGGACATGTATTTCCTTTACTGGCCCTATCAGTATTGCACTTCTGTTGTCCTTCTGATGGTGATTCCCAGCTGACTAAATGATAAAACAGCCTTGGTCTGTAGTCACTTAGTAAATCCACCAGGTTCACCCAGTTGTAATCTCTTACCCTCATTCTTGGATTCACTAACTGAATCAAATAATGCACATTTCTCTTAACATTGTGAATCATAGTATTTAGGGTAATATCCACCCATGTCTCCTACTATTTCTCCTCTTCCATAATTCCTAAAGCACCAGAGGTGGAATAGCTTTATAAATTTGCTGTAACTTTGCATTTTTTGCACCTGTCCATCATTTTTTAACAAGAGTATGTAATTGAGTGTCTTCAACAGAAATGTCAGCCCTGATAGCAAAGAACTTCCATAGTTCTTTTGCAATAGGTGTTGTATGAAATAGGTGGAGCATTGTTTCTTGACAATGACCATCACAACAACAACACTTAGAGACGATCCAAATTCTCATCCTTCTCAGATTGTCGTCTGTGACAATTTTACAGTTCCATGCTTTCGAGAAGAAGAAATTAATTTTAAAAGGAATACCTTTGGTCCAAAGCTATTTATTAATCTCTTCATGTGGCCTTCTGGTTCTGACTATCTCCCATGTAGACTTAACTAAGAAAGACCCTTTTGAGTTGCCCATTCACCATGCTTTATCAGATCCTTCTTATGTGATTGGAGACTAATTATATGACTTTCCAAGGTAAAAGGGTCAGAACAAATATAGTTATTATATTTTCATTTGAAATATATGTAAGCAGTTTTTGTCTATTCCACTGTCTTTCTGCAATAAAGTCCTTCAGCTATATCTCCTTCTCTGAAGGGTTGTTCTCTTCAATAAAGTACAAAGTTCCCAGCTTGGTCCAGTTATCAAACCAAAAACTACTTCTACCTATCTTTATCTGCCACCATATGTTGTGCTCCACCACCTCTCTTATTCTCACCTTTCTCCTCCATATATGTGAAGCACCATTACCTTTTGCTATGACTTGATACAATTTTTTGTAGTACTTGTTCCATATGAAATTACCCAATAGAGAACCAATGAAAGTTCTAAAATTCCACCATAGCTTTGTAAAAAGAGCATTTGCCATGTCATGTATAGATCTAAATCCAATCCCTTCTTCTATTTGTGGGCAGCATAGTCTATCCCAAGCTATCTAGTGCTTCCTTTTAGTTTCTCCAAGATTTCCCCAAAAGAATCTAGCAAATAAGTTGTGAATCTAGTTTATTACTCCTTTAGGAGGGTTTATCACAGAATCTGGTAGACTGCAGAACATATTTGATTAGTGTGTATTTGCCCCCAGCAGATAACAATTTGCACTTCCACGATAATATTCTGCTAGATATCTTCTTGATTAAGCCTTCAAAATGCATTTTCTTCTGTCTCTCATAGAACAATGGACATCCTAAGTATGTAAGGGGAAATTGCCCTGTCCAATTCAAGTCCATCTCCTCAACCTTTTCCCATATATCTTGGAGTCTTGTCATGCAAGTAAAAGAAGATCTTGATCAAATTGATCATTTGATCGGAGACCCTTTCATAATCTTGCAGTACTTGTATCATCCTCAACACTGACTTTTTGTTGGCTGAACAGAAATGTATGGTATTATTTGCATATGCCAGATGATTGATCCTCTCACTCTAGCTAGGTAAGCCAAATCCAGTGAAATCCTCCATCCTATTAAGTTTGTTTAGAGATCTGGACAAGACTTCAGCAACAATGATGAATAAGATAGGAGATAGTGGGTCTCCCTACTTTACCCCTCTAGATGAGTGAAAAAAATCCATAAGTTCGCCCATTGAACAATATAGAATACTAGTTATTAGCTAGTATTCTCCATATCATGTCAATTATTCTTTCCCCAAAACCAAATCTTCTCAGCACTTTGGTAAGGAAGATCCAAAATACTCTGTCATAAGTCTTGGCCATATCCAGCTTCACCACCACATTATGATGTTTCTTACTTTTGTTTATGTCTGTTATTGAAATGATCCCAAAAGTACTCAAAAATGTGCCTCGAAAGTGCCCGAAATCGTAATTTCTTTATATCTTAAAATATGTGTGTGATATCAAAAATTCAACTTCATATTCATGATCAGGGGGCAAAATTGAGTGAAAAATGGGTCTAACCCCAATTTTAGAGCAAACAAATCACAATTTAAATTTTTTTAAAATCTCTTATCCAGAATCGATTTGCATCCCTAGCGTGACGCGACCAAGGTGCGGACCAGTGTAAAAATTACCTCCGCAATAGGTCCGCATCGCGGACCAGACTTGGACTTGTACATTTTATTGCCAGTGATTTTTATCTCAATCCAAAGCTTTTGGATCTTGGGCCTAAGTCCTCCCATGCATGAAAAATACCTATACTTCGCCATATTTTACCTTCATATCATACAAGACATTTCCCAATACTCTCTCAAACACTTAGACAAATATTTCACCCCAAATTTCAAGTCCCAAAACTCATTTGGATCTTAAGTATTTCACTCAAGCTTCAAGTCTCCATTTCCAATCTTCTTCAAGGATTCTCCCAAGTCAAGGTATGTGGGTTTCAACTATTAGGTCCTTTTACCCATGGTGCCCAAGCTTTCTTTTTACCTAAATCGCATGTTTCTAAGTTGATTTAATTATTGGTCTTACTTACGATGAATTTGACTATGAACTATGTTGGGGTTTTATAAAAGTGTGAGTGTTTAAGCATGTTTTGAGCTATGAATCTTAGATCTATCTTGAGATTTGATGAAGGGTTTTGATGTATGTTACATGAGGGTATTACCAAGTGTTGGTGAGTGGTTTTACATTAAGTTTTTTTGGATGATTTTACTCTTGAATTGTATGGTTTTGCACTAGCATTGCATCCCCACCAAGTGTTTGATAAAATGTTCGGTTAATGTATCTTGAGTTGTTGAAGGCCTAATGCTTGGCATATAAGTTAAGTGACTTTATGATGATAAAAGGATGTTATGTATGTGTTGATCCTATGAGAAGTATCTATTGCATTGTGAGTTGACCATAGCCAATTGAGGGATGATGCCTTAATTGCCTAAGATGGGGGTGGTAAGCCATCAACCAATTTAGGGATTGTACCTCAATCGCCTAGGATGGGGGTGGTAATCCATCAACCAATTGAGGGGTTGGTACCTTGATCGCCTAGGATGGGGGTGGTAACCTGATCTAGGATGGGGGTGGAAAACCATTAACCAATTGAGGAGTTGATACCTCGATCGCCTAGGATGGGGGTGGTAAGTCATCATCCAATTGAGAGGTTGGTACCTCGATCTCCTAGGATGAGAGTGGTAAGCCATCAACCAATTGAGGGGTTGGTACCCCAATCACTTCTAAAAGGTGGTTTACTTTAGAATCTAAGTACTAAGTTATTTGCTCTATGATGATGTTCTATTCCTACATATGTAATATGATTTATGTATAAGCATGTTTACTCCAAGTATCATTCATGCATGCCATATTGTTATAATGAAGGAACTGAGGCTGATTGGCCTAAGGTCATTGGAATTCCTAACCACCTCATTTTTTGGAATGAGGACCAGAGTAGTATGAGTGAAGTATCTTGGCAACTCTGCACCGCAAAAGAAAAACCTAACCATATTAAGCACCTCCTCTTTAATTACCTCCCAGCAGGATTGATAAAATTCCCCTGAAAAACCATTAGGCCTACTAGCACTATCTTTGTTTAAGTTAAACACTACCTCTCTAATCTCATCTTCTTTAAGCCATTTCTCTATCTCACTTCTGTCTTCATCTGACAGTATGTCTGGAATGATGTCAAGTTCATCAAAACTGGCATAGGCATTATTTTTAGTAAATTGGTCTTGAAATATTTTAATAGCCTCCTTACCAATTCCTGAGATGATGTCAGCATTCTGCCTTGATTATCCTCTATATTATAGATCTCTAACTTTTTGCTTCTCCCCTTCACAAATGAGTGAAAAAATCCAGAATTTTGATCCCTATCTTTAAATCAATGCATTCTGGCCTTCTTCTTCCAATATTCTTCCTCCACCACCTGAAATCTTATCAATTCTGCCTCTGCCCTTCTAAGATCAGCCCTGTTTTTATCAGATGGGGCAATTTCAAGCTAGATTTCTTTCATTCTCACTATGTCTTCCAAAGTGACAATTTTTTTTGAAGAAATACCCATAGGTTTCTTTGCTCTAGGTAGTGAGCACTGACTTTAATCTCTTGAGCTTCTTATTCAGCACCTTGAAGGGTGACCCTGTGACCTCTTCTTCCCAAGACATCCTTACTACCTCCTTAAAGGAATGATTCTTAGTCCAGAAATTAAGGAACCTAAAAGGTTTCTTAATTGAGAGCAATTCTGCCTGGCAAGAGACATTAAGAGGTGCATGGTCAGGACCATTCTAACCAAGTGTTGCACACAACTGCTATTGCAAACCTGCCAAAATAGAACATTGCCCAGGACCCTGTCTAATCTCTTAAAGATACTGTCCTCCCCTGTCCTTCCATTCCACCAAGTATACAGACTCCCAAGAATGGAAATTCTATGAGAGAACAATTATTGATACATCGTGCAAAGTCTGTTGTCTCTATCTGTGAAATTGGGAGTCTACCAAGCTTCTCTAAATCATTTAAGATCATATTGAAATCACCCCTACCACCCATGGAATATTCAACTCATCTGCAAATCATTCTAACTCCTCCCACAATTCCAGCCTTTCTATAGCACTACACCTAGCATAAATAATAGTGATCGTGATTTCCTTCTGAGTAGTTTGATAAGTGAATTTTACTGTTAACTGTTGAATAGAGTCAGCTACAACATCTCTCCTCCATTCCTCACTCCAAAATATCCAAATTTCCCTGAGACATTTGCTATGGCATTCTTTATCCTAATTCTCCTTTTGTAGGCTTCTATTTCATGAGGCCCTCTGAAAGGTCCATAAGGGTTATCTATGAGTACTGATGTCTTCTCCTTAAGTCAATTACTCTCTCAAAAAGTATTTTGGGTTTGTACTAACCCAATGTTCCAAAATAAAATATTTTGCACCATCATTTACTACCACTTGGCTTCACAAAACTACTCTTTGTTTGGATTTGTGTGTTTTTTGGGGCTGCTATTCTGCCTCTTCTCTTTTCCTTCCTCAAGTACTTAACATTTCCTGGAGACAGGTCAAGACTTTTGGTAACAAGAGCTATATTGGCCTATATGTCCTCTTCCGAGTCTTCATCCCCCACCCCTTCTTTTTCTTTGTGCTGTACCATCCTGTTGTTACTAGATAGTTCATCAGTTTGCTGTGTGTCATGATTTTGTTGTTCTCCATGATTGAAACTGCTATATGAACTAGCTTCCTCAGCCCCTTATCACCTTTGTCCCCCTCTACTACCTCCTAACTATTTAGTTTTCTAGCAGTTGAGATATTCTCTTCATCCCACTGTGTTGCTTTGCTTTTTGAGGAGCCACTATCTAAGATAGTGAGAAGCTCGGCATCCTTCCCCTGTTTTTGTTCCATATGCATGTTGTTGGGATACCCTGGTGGCTCCTCCACCATCTCCTTTGACTGATTTCCTCCTTTTTTGTTCTCCTTCGGGCTCTTTCCCTCACTGTCCACTCCAAAAATCTCCTCCACCCACTGCTTAGTGCTCTTTTTTTGTTCATCATTGTCTTTCATATCCGCTGCAGCCTTCTCTTCAGTCTGGAGCTTTTCTTTTGTTTCCCTATTATCTTGAGCCTCCTCTAAAGCTTTGAATTTATTATCCATAGCAACCCCTTTCTTTTTCTTTGTTGGATCCCATCTTTGTATAATCATACCTACAAATTAAACCTCTTTGTGCTCTTCTCCCTTTTGGTCCATTGCCCTTATGTTTTGGTTCCTTGAATTCTTCACTATCTTTATATCCCTTCTCTTTATCTTTCTATGGATTTTTATCTTCCTCAGTCTTCTTGCTGCCTTCACCCTTGTTCTCATCTTTTCCATCAAACAATTGTGGATGTAGAACAAAGTATTCTTCTTCCCCATGACCCTGTAACTTACATACTTTGCAATATTTGGGTAAATAGCTGTATTTTATACATATCCATTTATCTACTATCTCCCCAATCTTCTTCTCTTTTTGGGAGACCCTTCATCAAATCCACCTCTACCTTTATCCTCGCATAATTGGGCCTCGTTTTATTAGAGGTCGCTGTATCCATTTGTAAGGGCTTCCCCACTGCAACAACGATTGAGAATATTGCTTCCTTGCCGAAAACATTCGACGATAAAGATGGCAATGTCACAACCCAAGCCTAGGGCCTAGACGTGATACGGCGCAAGGGGAACCCGAAGGGACCCCAAGCAAGCCTCATAATGTATCATTACACATCTTTGATCGCGGAAGCAATAAATCAAGCATCAAAGATAAAAGAATGGGAAACCGGGGCTAGGGAAGAGCTTGCACAATATCATCATAGTCAAAAAACAAGAGTCAAGCGCCTACCATAGATATATAACATGTCCAACAAACACCTCTAATACATAGATAAGAGCGGGGGCCAAGACAAAGCAACCGGGCTCACCCTCATGCTCAAATAGAACGTAAAGAAGAATGCCTCAATACATAATAGGAGAATCATAGGCTAAGGTCCCCAGAGTGGAGGACTCACCAACTAGCTTGAATAGCATCGACTAGCCTTGTGGAGGAAAAGGATGATCAACTTGGGCACCGGTTCCTAGTTGGTGACATCATGTAGGCATAGAGTATGCGTTAGTACGTTTGAATGTACTAAATATGGATGATGCAATGCAACAATAGATAGGCATCATAATCGAAATGCATAATATTAAACAATAGGCATAATATAGCGATATGGGATGTATGTTCAATGCTTAAGTAAAACATGCTTGAGTAACTCATGATCATATATGATATCATATGTGAAGAAGAGATCAAGCTATATTAAAGTACAAACCCCTTGGTAGGTTAGTGATGATAGCACCCATTACCCTAGTGTGTGAGGTAAAAACCCCTTATCAAGATTAGTGATGATAGTACCCATCACCCTAGAGTGTGAGGTACTAACCCCTTATCAAGGTTAGTGATGATAGCACCCATCACCCTAGTGATTGAGATGTTGACCCCTCAATTAGGTCACCCAGATCAAGCATGGCCTAATGCAACACTTTATGTAGAATACATCATATACATAAGCTTATTTCAACATCATACAGTCATTCATATCATATCTCATGCTTTGGACCTTCAACTCCTCAAGAAACCACATCCGGACATTTTATCAAACACTTAAAGGGCGCGTAATTCTAGTATAAAACCACTAAATATAAAGATGAAAATCATGCAAGATAATCTATTGTAAAACCATCAATCAACACCTTGCAACACCCTTTAGCAGTATGCATCAAAATCCCTCATCAAATCTTACAATAGATCTTAGATTTATAGCTCAAAACATAGCAAAACAGTCACAACTTTACATATCTTTAATATAGTGTGCAGTGAATTTCATAATATTCAAGACTCATTTGTAAATCAACTTTAAATCATTCAATTTGTGTAGAAGGAGGCTTGGGTATCATGTGTGAAAGGAACCCATGAAGGAAACCCATTTACCTTGGCTTGGAGGTGAACTTGGTGGAGATTGGAGATGGAGACTTGAAGCTTGAAGGAGAACCTTGAAGGAGAATCTTAGCTTGGGATGAGGGTTTTGGGACTTGAGTTTGGGGAGTGAAAATATGACTAAGTTTTTGATTGAGTTTTGGGAAATATTTAGGATGATTTTAGGGTGAAATTTGGCTAAGTATAGGTAAAAACACGTTTGGGAAAATTTGGGTCCAACACTTAGAAAATTTTGGACGAGCTAGGAAGAAATACACTGGAATTGGCTGCTGGCGTGTTGCGCCTGTATCGCGTAGACCTCACTGGAAATTGTCACTTAAAAATTTATAATTGCTAATCTTTTGTTGTTAAATCGGGGTTAGTCCCTTTTTCACCTAATTTTGACCCCTTGATCACTAATATGAAGTCGTATTTTCGAAATAGCGAATGAGTTTTGAGATATATGGAATTTAAAATTTTGGGCTTTCCGAGGCATGTTTTTCGGGCACTTTTTGGGGTCGTTTCAAGCAATGATATTCATGCTACCATAATAGTTGTCTCCACCTCTGGATCAAATAACAGATCCCACTTGAAGGTATGCATTAGATAATTCCAATTTTGGTGCTCGATATAGATAATAGGTTTTGAAAGAAGGTGAATGTAGTCCTCTATTCTGGATGCCCTAATTAAAATATATTTATTGTTCAAGAGGCCAATATTCACTTCCCCCTTCAACTGATATTGTAAAGATATTAATCTCCTCAATACTTGGATCTCTGGCCATCCATAGGAGAATTTACCTACCATCGCATACTCCAATTACTCGTTCGCGATCATCTGGGTCACCTCCTCTTCTTCCCATACTATGCGTCGCTCCCCATGCAAATACGTGATTTTTCTTATTGGCACCGTTGTGGTTGAAATAGTGCTGCATAACTCCTCTTGCTTGTTGGTCTTGCATCAGTCAACTGCTGCGGGATGGAGGCTGCCCACCGACCACCAGGGCCATGAACCTCGATTAATCAATCTAGATTAGCATTTCTTGAGCTTAAGGTTTCGTTTGTTTTGTTTTATTTTATTTATACAAGTAGTTTTCACAATTTGAATTTCAACTCAACAAATAAAAATAAAAAATTACAAATTAATAGATAAATAATAAAAAATATAAAATAAATAAAAAATATACATCATAAATAAAGATTCTTAGAACAAATTGAAATTGAAAATTAAATTAGATAATTGAGGATTTTTTTATATGAATTAAAATTTAAATGAATTAAAATTAAATCCAATTAAAATTATATTAAGGCTAAATCCAACAAAACCCCTAAATCCAACAAACCCCCCAAAACAACTCTCTTCCCGTATGTCTCCTTCGTTCAGACATCTCTGTCACGTGTTGATTTTGAATCCTTTTTTTTTTTTGCCCGATGGAACCCTTTTTTTTTTTTTTTAAACCCCCTTTCCCCCTCACTTTTGGGACGTTTTTTTTTTTTTTTTTGTTATCCTCAAGAATACACCATTTACAATACTCTCTGAGCTCCTATTTGAGAAAACTAGAGTCTACCGTCGAAAATTTTGTTCGGTGTTTCCTACTTCTTGAATAAAAATCGTTGTGTGGACGCTCCGTTTTCAGGCTCGTTAATCTCAATTCATTGCTCACAAAAAGGTAAACTTTGCTTTGATCTTAACTCATTTTAGTTGATGTTATGTTCGTGAATTGGGTGAAGTTTTCAATCTCCTCTTTTGAACTTTCGGTGGATTTTTTTCCTTCTCTAATGCCTTTGTTTGTTTCAGCTATTGTGCTTATTATTAATGTCCAGCAAATGGGTGTTTTGGTTTAGCTTGGTATATTTTAGTTGTTTATGTGTAAAACATGTCTTTTTAGTATATGATTTAAGTATAAAGCTCTCTGATTAAGAGTTATGGTTACTTTCGACTTTCATGTTTAACACCTTGTTTCTACCGTCTATGTTTCCTTCTTGGTTATTACCTGTTAGGATAGTTAAATTGTCATCTTCTTGCTAGTTCGATCACTATGATTATGCTATCCACATTTTAGGTAATGATTTGATAAATTCTAAATTTCTGTAATCTGATTCTTCTAAAGGTTTAACATAGTTGGTATTGTTCTTCATCTTTAAGCTTCGTTCATGTTTGAATTTTCATTGCACAAGAATTAGAAGTTATTTGGATTTAAGGACTCTAAATGTTAAGCTTTTTTTGTTCTTCCTAAATTCTATTTGAAATCATTAGAATAGGCTGTTTAGTTTCAGTTTCTAAGGGTCACTGCCTAATAAGTCTCATGTATGCTATCCCAGATCCATGAATATGTATGATCGAGACTATGTGGCTAAGTTTGTTAAAAATTTTGCAATTTATTTGTTTAGTTTAAATCTGCTCTTTAATATGTTATTTCTTTGAAGTTGTGTCCGTATTTGAGTCTAAAATTCTCATTAGATGTTTGCATCAATCCCTTCCTAAATTGCTTGCTAATGGTTCTGCTTTTCTTTTCTCTCTTTTAAATCAATTTGACAGTAAAAGATACAGCTTTATTTCATTCAAATGTTATTTTAAGACTTGATTTGTTCTGTAGTACCTTACACAAGTGTTATTTACCTGCTTAATGAATATTAAATTAATCTCATTATCAACCTTAGCTACAGAACTGCTGCTTTTGGATCTGCCTCATTCGAATTGATGAAAATGAATTCTCTCTTATTAAATATTGACCTAGGAAGTTGTTACATATGAAATTTTCTCTATCTTTTTGTTATGCTTGATGAAGTCTGCTCTGCCTTACAATTGTTTGAGCAAGAATTTATTAAAGTAATAAGTTATCTGTGCTTTTAATTTGTTATTTTGCTTGTTAGTCTCTTGGTACACTTCAACTGTTTGGTAAACTTGACAAACTTGTCTAAAATTTAAATTTTACTTAAGTGGTCATCTCTTTATCTCTCTGTCCCGTTTGAATGATGAATGTTAATGTAAGCCTTGCAATGTTACCGTTGTTTTATTTTATTGGCTAAGTATTCCATAGATAGAACAGAGAGAAATGAGGATAGGGGGTCACCCTGCCTCAATCCTCTTTTTGTAGGTAAAGGCTTTGTTGGTTGTCCATTGATATTAATTGAGTAGGAGACAGTGGTGATACAAGCCATTGCCCATCTGGTGAAAATCATAGGGAACCCCACGACTGACAACATTTGCTCGATAAATCTCCATTCCAGGGGAGTCATAAGCTTTCTGCATGTCTATCTTAAGAATGCACCTCGGAGAGATACCTTTCCTCCCGTAGGTTTTTACCAGTGCATGTCCCAATATAAATATTGTCCAGAAATATCATTCCAGGAACAAAGGCAGTTTGGCAATTTTTCTATAAGAGTATCCATCACGCCCTGTAGTCTATTTGTCTGGACTTTAGAGATAATTTTGTAGAGCATAGTGCAGCAAGCTATGGGTCTGAACTCTTTTATCAATGATGGGTTCTTTACTTTAGGTATCAATGTAACAGAAGTACATTAATGGTTGCGCACATTGACCCCATATTGAAAAATTCCATAACTGCTTGAGTTACCACTTCTCCGATCACTGACCAAGCTTTCCTGAAAAAAAGCATCGAAGCCATCCCACCCTGGTGCCTTGTTATCATTGATTCTCTTGGGTGCATTAAAGATTTCTTCTTTGGCTACGACTTTTATTAAGGCAAGCTGTTGGTTTCTATTCAGTATATGACCATTATTCATGACATGTGGAATGACTAGTGGGAGGTGTTGTGCTGCTGTGCCCAAGAGGCCTGTAGGAAGTGTAAAATTTTCCTTTGGACTGCTGCTGGTCATTGTACAATATTACCTGAAGCATCAGTGAGTCTTCCAATGTGGTTTTGGACCTGCCTATTCTTCAACCAAGCAAAAAAGTAGGTCGTGTTTGCATCCCCAGCCTTTAACCTGTTACTCTAGCTTTTTGTCGAGCAGTGCTTTCTTCCACTAATAACCACTTTTAAACATCCCCAGCCTTTAACCTGTTACTCTAGCTTTTTGTCGAGCAATGCTTTCTTCCACTAATAACCACTTTTCCAGCTGGATCTTTTCCTCTTTTTCAGCTTATACTAGTGTCGCATTATTGTCAGGTCTTCTCATATGAGACTGGACCTCCTTCAACGTACGCCTTGCCAATTCAATTTTGTTTTCTTCACCAGCATATTTAGTGTTTGCCAAAGTCTGCATTCCCATTTTTACTTGTTTGAGCTTGCACCATACCTTTTGCACTGCCACTTGTTTGCTTGGCTTTGCCCAATAAGCAGCAACGATTTCTAGGAACTGTTCATGAGAGTCCAGATAATTGAAAATTTTGAATGGTCTTGGAATCCTTGGTGGCATATCCTCAATTTTTACCCTTTAAGGGCAATGGTCTGAGAAGTGAGGATCCAGGATTATTGCTTCAATATGAGCCCATTGTTGAATCCAGAATGAATTGACATTTGCCCTGTCAATTTTGCCGTGTATCTGTTATTTGTCCATGTAAATTGTCTACCCACTGTCTTCATTTCCATTATACCATTGTTTTGCATGAACTTTCAAATCCCTAGTTTCCACTTCTTTGATAGGGTTTCTTGCTACTCTATCTTCATTGTGAAGAATGGTATTTAAATCACCTATCATGATTGCTGGACCCCTCATGTTAATCATCCATCTACCAAGCGCCTCTTACATAGGCTTCCTGTCTAGTATGATGATGGTATGCAAACCATATATGGCAGTGAAGTGGAAGCCAATGTCTACTTGTGATAGCTTAACATACCCATGTATGAATTGGATATGACTCTTGAACAGAAAATGCAACATATCTTTGGTCGCATAAGACCCAAATCTTCCTCCACGGGACTCATTATAATTAGATATCCAACTCCAGCCAGGCATTATCTTCCTTATTGTATTGGGGGCTTTCATCTCTATCACTCTATTTTCTATAACCACTAATAGAACTACTTTATTGTCTTTTGCAAAAGGTCTTTAATTCCTTTTGCTTATAAACTTCATTTATACCTCTAACATTCCATGTAACAATATTCATCGGGGTTTATTTTTTCGGAGACTAACAGATATAAAGAGAGAGAAAATGCTCCCAGGCACATATATCAAGAGTAGAATTTTCCGACACACAATCTGAATAGTAGTTAAAATAGACTTTGCTCTGGCGACCTGGCAGGAATTATAGGTTCAAACAACAACATTTACTACAACACTGGTTTCAAGTCTTACAAGATCACCAGGATAGCAGGAGAGGAGTCTTGGTACGAACGGACAGTATAGCAGGAATTTAATGAGAAAGGTGAAAATCAGCATTAAAGTCTTAAAGTGGTTGGTCTTAGTATTTATTAAAGCGTCAAACATTAGGGGGAACGTTATTAATAGATGGAGTTTGAAAGATCACTTTGAGGAATTTTATAGTACTCTTAAATATAATGAAAACGACAGATATGTCAGTTTCATTGCCATCCAGGGGAGGAATAGATCGGTTTCATTATGCTTGAATTCTCGCACAAAGGGTGATGGAGTAACATTGCACACAAAATAGCTGATTTCATTTATGAGCCCACTAGACTGCCAGAGCATCAAAGTTACAAGGGGAGAAAAGCAAATATCTCCTATAAAGAGGCTCTCCGTCGTAGCAGATGGACAACAAAGATTTATGGAGGAAGAGTAGATACAGGCGAATGAAGCACACATTGCAGTTACAAATGATGCATCGATGGGGAAGTCAAATCTCCTAAATAGGTGTTTAATCAATAGATTCCATAGTCCAAGGCAAGAAAGTCCACCTTTAAATGACATTAGAAGATGGGCATGCAACACTTGGAAATCCACAACAGGAGTAAATGTCTTTGCCATGAATGACTATTTTTGTTTGAACTTCCATCAAAGGCAGCCGTTGAACACGTCATGTCAGGGAGATGAGCTTGGAAGAAGATGGAAGTCTAACTAAATTGGTGGACTCCCATCATTGGATGTTGGTCGGC
>DF360300.1:0-14968 GCA_000787875.1 Solanum virginianum | reverse complement strand
ACTCCCATCATTGGATGTTGGTCGGCGGAACTGAAGAGGGACTGGGTTTGGATAAGAGTCATGGGATTAACCTATGCTTATGGTCACAGAAAATCTTCATAGAAATTGGAAACCAATGTGCAGGATTCATCAAGACGAAAGAAGAAACCAGCCTAAAAAACCATCTCTCAGACACGATTCCTAATGCATTTTCTCTGTCTTACTTTCTAGGGCAGTAGAAGATTACTTTTCCGGCAACTCTCACCGGAAACTAAGCCTTTTTTTTTCTAAGCCAACAATTATTACCCACTGTGATGATTGCTTCTAACCTATTCTGGGATGGAGGAGAACAAAATTTATTTCAATGCTGGGTTGAAATCATTTGATATCACCAGATGGAAATCAAGCAAGTCTGAATGGTATGAGTGGGTTGAAAGAAGTTGAAAGATGATGAGGTCAGTTATGAGCAAGAAAGCTGTGGAGTGGGTATGTTCCTGTATGAGAGAGGCTTCAAAGGAGCAAAAGATGGGGACGAGAAGGTGGAAGTTAACAGAAAAAGATGCAGAGCTTTTCTGTGCTAAGAAGCATAACGAACACGGGAACTTCATAAGCTTAATAACTCTAAACAGTGGTGGGAGGTCAGGTATAATTATTCCTGAACTTGCATTGAATGCGGGGTGGTTGGAGATTGCTCTAAAGATTGAAAGATTCATTAATTGTCAGCAGAAAGAGAAGGAATATTCCTTTGTAAGGGAGAAGGAGGAGAATTACACTTATGCTGAGGCTGTACAACAGAGTAAATGGTAAACCAGAAAACTAAGGAGGGCTGAGATAAAAAGCAGAGAAAGAAGCATTCATATCATCAAGTCAGTGAATGTCCAGGAGGAAGATCTGTTCAAGAGATGCCTCATAGGATATTGCACCGATGGAAGAAAGGAGAAACCAACTCTGGTGGATATCAGGAGGTGGTCCTTGGCAAATTGGAAAAAGGGCTTTGGAATTAACATTTATGAATTGAACAACGATATGTTCTTGTTCGAATTTCCTAACAAACTCATGGCGGAGCTGATCATCCAAGGCCAATGGAGGTGGAAGGATAGCAGATTCCTCCTCGACTGGTGGAGTCCAACAGCTGGGTGCATTCCTAGTTTGGCAATAATACGAAAAACGTGGGTTCGAGTTATGGGAATTCCATTGCATCTATGGTCCAAGAAGGTCTTCCAAGAAATTGGAGATTCATGTGGTGGATGGATTGAGACGGAAGAAGAATCCGAACTTAAAAATCATCTTAAGTGGGCCAGGATTTTGGTGAAAAACGATGGCAGAAGCATACCGAAGGAAGTAGTAGTCACTTGTGAAGGAATAACATATTTTTTCCCAATCTGGGTAGAAAGCAAACCCAGATTCGAATCGACGTCGGGATCGGATGACTTAGTTGCCAGAGAAGAAGAAGCCGTTTGTCCAAGGAACAACGTTACCCAGAGGTCCAAAGGTGTAGGTGTCAGTGACATAGTACCAGAATCCCACCTTTCTAGGGATTTTGGTACGTCGTATCACGTGGGCTGTACTTTGACAGCTGGAAACATAAGAGAGAAAGAAGCATGTGAAAGGCACGTGGGAATTTTAAATGAGAAAGAGGAATTGGGCCCAACACATAAGCCCAACAAGATAAAGAAGGCCAGTTAGGCTATCGGCCCAGATTTTGCTGCACAAGTCATATTTAATGACTTACTAGAATCTAAAAGCAGCTGGACAGAAGCCCACAAGGAACTTATATTGGTCAACGACATAACAACCTTGCATGAGGCCAATCTAGTCGGAGAGAAGCAGAGACGAGATACAACAATGGCAACGGAGCAGTTGGGAGGAAGAAAACAGGGGAACCTTGATGTTATTTGGAGAGAAACAACATAACTCCACAGATTTGGGGGAAGGTGGAACAGTTGCAGTTTCAGGGGAGGTTGGGCTGGAAATACAGACCGTAAATTCAGACCTGGTACAGTGGGGGATGGAAGACCCTGTTCCAATAATGATTGAACAACAACACAGGATCCAAGATGAAGAGAACATGCACTCCACCAGGGTGCAGCAGAATTTAATAAGATTGGGGAAAATCTTTGGGATTGATTTCCAAGGACATGAAAAAGAGGCAACTGAATTACTGTTACAGATAGACAGTTGTAGACAAGTGGGGAGAATGGAACAGGACACAGCAGTAAGGATGATTAGGGGTAAGGGGGCACAAGAGCTTAAAAGTCTTGTAGCTTTTGATGTCAAATTCAAAAGCTCGGGTAGCAGGAATAAGGGGAGATACACAACTTCCAACTCATGATGAAGTTCAAGTTAGTGTCATGGAATGTTAGGGGATTAAATAATAGGGAGAAGAGAAGGGTAGTACATAGTTTGTTGGTTGAATGGAGGGCAGACATAGTCTGTCTTCAGGAAACTAAATTAGAAGGGGATGTCACTGAGTTGGTAAAACAGATTTGGGGGGGTAGATGGGTCAGACGTGCCTATTTAGAATCAAGTGGGACAAGGGGAGGGATTCTTTTAATGTGGGATGGGAGGGCTTGGGAGGGGAAGATTTTGGAGATTGGTTCTTATTCTATCACTTGTAATTTTGAGTCACAAACACATGATTTTAGTTGCCATGTTTCCGGAGTGTATGCTCCAAATTGTTACAAGGAAAGGAGGATGGTGTGGGAAGAACTGGGTTCCATAAGGGGACTATTGGAGGGACCTTGGGCAGTGTGTGGGGATTTCAATGTGTCTAGGTACATCTTTGAGAAGAAAAATTGCAACAAAAGAACAAAAGGCATGAGGGAGTTCTCTGATTTTATAGAGGACATGGAATTAGTGGATTTGCAACTTGAAGGTGTCAGTTTTACATGGTTTAAGGGAGATCAACAGGAAGCAGCTTCTAGAATTGATAGAGTCTTGATATCGAAAGAGTGGGATGATAGTTTCAACAATCTGAAACAAATTCCCTTGCAGAGAGTGAGATCTGATCACATTCCTATAGCTTTAATTGGAGGTTGCTGGGAGAAGAAGAAATGTTATTTCAAGTTTGAAAATTGGTGGTTGCAATCAGAAGGTTTTGTGGAAAGAGTCAGAGAGTGGTGGACATCCTTCAATTACTCAGGAAGACCTGATTATGTGTTGGCATGCAAACTCAAAGCTCTAAAACTCAAACTTAAGGATTGGAAGCAGGAGGAAGGGGGGAATTTGGGTATCCAAAGAAAGAGACTTCTAGAAAAGTTAGCAGTACTGGATGCAAGCAGGGAGACCAGGACTTTCACTGAGGAGGAAACAACAGCTGAAACAGCAATTCTCGTCGAATTAGAGGAGCTGGTCAAAAAAGAGGAGGTGTCATGGAGACAGAAATCAAGAGTGCTATGGTTGAAGGAGGGTGACAAAAACACCAAATTCTTCCACAAAATAGCAAATGCCCTCTGGAGATATAATAATATAGATGAACGCAGCATACAAGGAAAGGCAACACAAGATCAAAACACAATTGAAAGGGAGATAGTAGCTTACTATGAGAACTTATACAAAGAAACACACCAATGGAGGCCTGCATACCACAATAATCAATTCCCAAGGCTGACTGAAGAGGAGTGCATGAACCTACAAAGCAAGTTTGAGGAGAAGGAAGTTTTAAATTGTCTTAAACAGTGTGCAACTGACAAGGCTCCTGGTCCAGATGGTTTCACAATGGGTTTTTTCATCAAGTGTTGGGATGTAGTTAAGAAAGACATCATGGACACCTTCCAGAACTTGTATGACCAAGAAGTTTTTGAGAAGAGTTTCAATGCCACCTTCATTGCTCTAATTCCAAAGAAGAAAGGAGTCAAGGAATTAAAAGATTACAGACCCATCAGTCTTATAGGTAGCATCTATAAGATAATTTCCAAAGTCCTCACAGAAAGGCTGAAAGGAGTTATGGATAGACTGTAGACTCACAGCAAATGACATTCCTAAAAGGCAGGCAAATCATGGATGCAGTGTTGATTGCCAATGAAGCTGTAGACTCCAGAATCAAGCAGAAGGAACCAGGTATTCTCTGTAAGCTGGACATAGAAAAAGCATATGACTATGTGAACTGGAAATACCTGCTGAAGGTGTTAGAGAGGATGGGATTTGGGCAAAAATGGTTGAGTTGGATAAAGTTCTGCATATCTACTGTCAGTTTCTCTGTTCTGGTCAATGGTTCCCCTGCAGGTTTCTTCAAATCTCAAAGAGGGCTCAGGCAGGGGGATCCACTCTCCCCTTTTCTGTTCTTATTAGCTATGGAAGGGCTCAACAACATGATCAAGACAGCTAACATGCTAGGGTGGCTAAAAGGATTTGAGGTGGCCAGAGTGGGTACAGGGAGCCTGGAAGTGACACATCTTCAGTATGCAGATGATACATTGATTTTTTGTGGAGCTGAGGTAGATCAACTGAAATCCTAAGGGTAATTTTAGTTCTTTTTGAAGGGGCGTCTGGGCTGCATATAAATTGGAGAAAAATGTACCCAATCAATTAAGTAAACATCATGAACTGCTAGTTTCAATTCTAGGGAGTGAAGTTGGTACTCTACCATCCATTTATTTGGGTATGCCATTGGGAGCAAATTGTAATTCTATAGATATCTGGAATGGTGTGATGGAGAGGTGTGAGAAAAAATTGGCAAGTTGGAAAACTCAGTATCTGTCGGGGGGTGGGGGTGGGGGGGGGAGACTGACCCTCATTAATTCTGTTCTTCATGCTCTTCCAACATATATGCTATCTCTGTTTCCCATCCCAGCAGGGATCACTAGATGACTGGACGACATAAGAAGGAATTTCTTATGGCAAGGAAATAATGAGAATAGAGGGTTCCACCTAGTAAAATGGAAATCTGTCACAACTGGAAAGAAGAATGGGGGCCTGGGCATAAAGAATGTAAAGATGCATGCATAGCAAAGCACTCAGAATGAAGTGGCTGTGGAAATATGCAAATGGAAATCAAACACTCTGGGCAAGAGTGATAGGGGCCAAGTATGAAGATGAAGATTGCTGGATGACTAAGGCTGTGACCACACCTTATGGGACCAGTTTGTGGAGATCAATAAGAGCTCTTTCGGAGGAAGTTAACCTCAAAACCAAAAGGAAAGTGGGAAATGGGGTCAAGATCAAATTCTGGAAGGATGAATGGCATGAGAAAGACAACCTGGAGACCCTCTTTCCTGAAGTCTATAATCTAGCTCAGTTTCAACAAATGACCATAGCAGAGTTATGGACATCTCAGGGATCGAGTTTCAACTTCAGAAGACAACTAACTGACTGGGAAATTAGGAGGGTGGCAGAATTTCTCAACACTGTTGATCATTTCACTGGCATACAAATTAATGAGGATAGGCTTTGGTGGAAAGGCAACAAAAGAGGAGAGTTCAATGTACAATCAGCTTACAGGATGATGGATCAATCAAGACAGCAACAATGCACTTGGCGATGGAAACAAATATGGAAGTGTAAAATCCCACTCAAAGTTTCATGTTTTATATGGTTGCTTGCCAAGGAGGCTGCCCAGACTCAGGATAATGTTATGAAAAGGGGGATAACCTTATGCTCTAGATGTTTCCTATGTGGGGAAACTCTAGAAACAATAAATCATCTATTTCTACACTGCAGATACACACAACAAATATGGAGGACCTTCTTACATCTCAAAGGCATATCCTGGACTATGCCTAAGAGGGTAATTGAGGCCTTATACAGCTGGGAGGAGACAGGTGTTCTTGCAAAAGACAGAAATAGATGGAGAATTATCCCTACTTCAATTTGGTGGGCAATCTGTGGATTTTGGAGCACATTTGTATATAAGGTTTGAGTACAACCTATGTACTCTGTTGATATAACACAAAGTTACCAAGTTCAAAAAAAAAAAAAAAACCATCTCCATTGGGCTCGCATAAAGGTCAAGGGTGAGATGCCAAAATTTTGATTTGGTGTGAGATGCCAATGACTGTTAGTACGCCGGCAAAGTGGAGAGACAAAAATGAACATGCATCGTTGGATAAAGGATCTTTCTTCCTCAGTTCTGTGGAGAAAGCAGAGGTCCTTGCCTGCACGTGGGCACCTTGAAAGAAGGAGGCTTTTTGAATAGGGGGACATGTGCCCTGGCGCGTGAGAAAAATATGAGGAAAAGACCCACTTGAGGCTAGTGTGGGCCTTGTTAGAGAAACATTCAACAATGGCCCAACAAAGCTAGTAGGCCTTTTGAAGCACATAAATAAAAGTCAAGAGGAGGAGGCCTAGCGAATGGACATTGTTAATGTCGAAATTCAAGAAAATTTGGCCCAAATTAAATCCCAAGGAGAAACAGAAAAGATGGGAGACCCAGTGTGGGAGGAAACAAAATCCCAGCCTTGTGTAAGTGAGAAGGAGACGATTGGAAAGGGGGACACCACAATCTTAGTGCCGGTAGCGACTCATTAGGAGGAGACATCGATGGCTATTATTCAACAGGTAACATCGGATTGCATGGAGATCACCGAGGATGATGAAAGAAAGAGGGTTTTCTTTTAGGAGTGCTAATCACTTGATTCTGCTTTTGAAGCATCCTTGTCAGCATCTCTTCCATCCTTGAGTTGCTTGAGCAGTGTTATCACAAGCATCGAACTAGTCCAGTTATATGGATTAAACAACATATAATCAGATTGAGTTCAGAATTCAGAGTTGATTGAGAGAATGCGAAGAGAAAGTGGAAGAATTATTCATGAAGATTGAAAAAAACAAGCAAGAAAGCAAGCGGGTAAGAGTGAAATCACAGGCGTTAAAAAGAAAGGAATAAATGAATCGAAGGGTTTGGCTCTAGATACTAAATTCATGAGCTATGGCACTAGAAGTAGAGGGGGATACTTGGCCATAGAACAAGGATGAAGTTGAACATTATATCATGGAACATAAGGGGGATGAATAGTGCAGGAAAGAGGTTAGTGATCAAGAACATGATCAAGAATTGGAAAGCAAATGTAGTGTGTTTCCAGGAAACTAAGGTGAAGGGGGAAATAACAAGTATGGTGAAGGAAGTTTGAGGAAACAAATGGGTGAGTTTTTTCCCAGTTAGAAGCTAGTGGTACCAGGGGAGGGATTGTCATAATGTGGGATAAAAGGGAATGGGAAGGAGAAGATAGTTCAGTAGGGAAATATTCTATCTCCTGCTGTATCAAAGGGCTAACTCAAGATTTTAAATGGCACCTTACCAGTATCTGTGCTCCAAATAACAGGGAAAAAAGGGTTGGGGCCTGGTGGGAAATAGGGGCTGCCAGGGGCTTGATCTCAGGGCCTTGGGTACTCTCTGGTGATTTCAACATTGTAAGATATCCCTCGGAAAAGAAGAAATGCAGTAGAATCAACAAAAGCATGACAGATTTTTCATAATTCATAGAAGACATGTAGCTCGTGGACCCTGATCTTTTGGGGGGAAATGCATATGGAAGAAAGGGGATAGTCATACAATAACCACCAGATTGGACAGGTAACTTCAGATCACTCTCCTATTATTTTGCAATGTGGTGACTGGAAAAACACTAAATCCTACTTCAAATTTGAAAATTGGTGGCTGGGCATTGGGGGCTTCACTGACAAGGTCAAAGATTGGTGGAATTCATTTAATTTTAAGAGGAGACCAGGCTATGTGCTGGTGGCGAAACTTGAAGCTTTCCGTTGACTCTGTCTATGAACTCTGCATAGTGCTCTTTCCTTTTTTGTGTATGAGTAATAAGGCATTCTAAATATTTCATAGAGAAAGAACCCCTATTCATCCCTGTACATTGTTCAACTTGCAAAAGAATACCTGCTGCCACATTCTGATGCAAATAAAATAAACTCTTTTCTTTGTTCACCATTTGGCTTTGATTGTTTTTCATACTCCTGTAAAACTGTCATAATTTTCCTCAAAGAATCCACATGAGTTGAAGCATAGATTATAGTGTCATCAGCATAGGCTAAGTGATTGAGGTTAGCTTCACTTAGGCATACCATATCTCACATAATGAGGATCATCAAACAAAGAATTCGAAGCCCTAGATAGTATTGCAGATGATAAGATAAACAGAGCGGGAGATGGAGGGTCTCCCTGTTTAGCTCCCCTTGTAGAATGAAAGATTCCATATAAGGACCATTTAGTAACACAGAATAATAATTATTAGAGGTTAATCTCCACACAATATCAACAAATCTATGATTAAAACCCTTCTTCTTTAGAACTTCCATTAAGAACCATGAAACTCTGTCATATGCTTTAGCCGTGTGTAGCTTAATAACGACGTTTATAGGTTCCCTTCTTTTAGAGATATTGTGTCCTACCCTTCCCCAAAACCTACATTACAAGTCCAACAAAGTCCTTTGGGATTTCTAATTGAATGAAGTTGAGTCAATGTGGATTGAAAATATGGGCAAGCTTATGGTGTGATATTTGTGTACATCATGTTTCTTTTTTTGAGTGAGTGTTTGTTTTTGTAAGGCTAAGTGTTTTTTTGTTAGGGTTGATGATCCCTTATGTCTACTTGTATCACCTAGAACTTGCTCGGTTGGTCTTGAAACATTGCTCTTGATTGAGTTTGGTTGGAAACATGACCTTAGGTATTCTTTGTTTTGTTTTTGAAAGTCCACTATGCCTAAATATCCCACATTTGTAGTAAATATATCCTTAGTGGTCCCAATTGAGCTTAAAACTTTTGTTAGCAACCTTGTGACAAGTCTTGACCATTTTGAGAAGACAACCCTCTTTTGAATCCTTTTTCCCTCCTTGAACTTGAATGCATGAAAATAGAGGCCAAAGGTCTAAGTTGGGGGTGATATGGGAGAATGAGGAAGGATGTCTATCACATGAGAGCTTATTAAAAAATTGAGAGAAATTGAAAAGTGGAGGAAAGAAAAGTTATAGCGAAAGAAAAAGTTTTGAAAAAGAAAGAAAGAGGGTTTTCTTTTAGGAGTGCTAATCACTTGATTCTGCTTTTGAAGCATCCTTGTCAGCATCTCTTCCATCCTTGAGTTGCTTGAGCAGTGTTATCACAAGCGCGCTTTAAGCACTCCTTGAAGCGAAGCGAGGCTTGTGCTATTTAGATTTGAAGCATGAGGCATTTGAAAAAGCGCGCGCTTCACCCTTCGATGCGCTGAAGCGAGAAGCACTGAAGTGATGCTTTTTTAGTTTAGGTTTTTTTTAGATTTCTTTTTAATGTTTAATAGTTTTGAAATTAATTTGACCTACTATCGCAACTAAGAGCTTCTGCTTCTGCTTTGCGACATCTCGTCTTTTCTTCTTTGCGGCTTTTTAGATCTGAAGCGTGAGGCGTTTGAAAAAGCGCGCGCTTCACCCTTCGAAGCGCTGAAGCGAGAAGCATTGAAGCGATGCTTTTTTAGTTTATGGTTTTTTTAAAGATTTTTTTTAATGTTTAATAGTTTTGAAATTAATTTGACCTAATATCGCAACTAAGAGCTTCGTCTTCGTCTTCTTCGTCTTCGTCTTCTTCGTTGTCTTCGTCGTCTTCGTCTTCTTCTTCTTCTTCGTCTTCTTCTTCCTCTTCTTCCTCCTCTTCTTCCTCTTCTTTTGGTTATGTACTTATGTTGTTTGCTATATGCAATTTGACTATCTATTTACTTTTTAATCTAAGTTGAAACTTGAAAGGAAAGATTTGCTGAATATGTTACTTCTATTGAGTTCTTGATGGTTTATCTATGCATATTTCATATATTTTTATTTTTATACTAAATAGTGCTTTTTTTTTTTAAAAAAGCGCGCGCTTCGCGTCACGCTTCTTGCTTCTGTGAAGCGAGACCTCATCGCTTTTTTCCGCTTCTCGCTTCTCAAAACACTGTGCTTGATAAGTGCTAATTTTGCAAAATTTAGTAAGTGCTAATTTTGGTTGAGATAGGTGGCATCTCTAGGTCATTCTGTTTTTTTGTTAGGGTATTAGGGTTGATCCGTAAAAGATATAGGTGATGAAGGATATAATGTCACATTGTTAAGATCTGACATTATATTCCACAACTAAATTTCACTTTGAAGCTGATTTCTACTCTGATAGAACAAAAGATTTTGGTATAACAGGAACAAGCTTGGTCCTGTTCGGTGGTGATGAAACTGATTTCTACTCTTATAATCCTTTAATAATGTTTTTTCCCTAGTGTACTTGGTCCAAATCTCTAACTGATGCAGTAGTTCTCTAGATGTTTGGAGGAGTTTATCTTTGATTTTCATGACAAATATTAGATGTTATTTTGGAGTAAACTTTTGAGGCAGTAATTCTTATCATATTAGGTTTAAATGTACCCTTAAGGTTCTAGATTACTAATTTAGTAGTGTGAAAGTTTTTGGTAAATATTTTACTTGGTTTCATGTGTTCTTTTTCTTTTTCTGGTGTGTGTATCAATATGGCTGGAGCGGAACAAGGCTTGCTTCGAAGGGCAGACAACTTACATTTCTAGAATGAAAGAATAGATGTTCACAAAATTTGTACATCGGTATAAAAGTAGCTCTATAGAGAATTTGAACTAGTATATGGATTCAATCTTATTTTCTTCTCGTCAAAATTGCTATTAGTATTACGGTGATGGGTTGATCTCCATCCTAGAGTTTATAGAACACACCTTTGTAATGCCAGGCTCACTGAGATTCAATTGTGCTCTATGTAGTATATTTAATTGTGGACTATCTTGTTGAAGATACCAATATTTTGCTGCAAGTGCTGTCACTCTAAGCTAACACTATAATCATGTTAGCTCCAAAATAGTATTAGCTACTTGGTTGTCAAATTCTTTTCTTCATTCAGCACACATATAGTAAACGGATTCATAGTTGAAGCATGCAATCATTAAGGCGCAATAGGTTGGAGATGGGGAAAAGCGGCTGTGGTGTTCATACCTGTTAGTTATCATCCTTCTTGAGTGTAAAAGAGAATTTAGAAGGCCCACTGAATCATTATTATTAATCCAATTTAATGGATGCTATGCATTTGATAAAAGCTGTATGGCTGTACCAAAAGTAAAATAGGGAGAGAAAAGTTCACCCTTGTTGATTAGGGTGTTCTCGATAAGCTAGAAGTCCTTATGAAAGATGCTGAACTAATGGACTTTGTTTTAAAGTGATACCAATGACTTTACCTTCTGACTCCTGATGTCTTATTGCTTTTTCTCAGTGAGTCGGATATATTTGCAATTGTATTAGACTTCTTACTGAACCCTTGTTGATAGTGGCTTGCGAAGATTTTTAGTTGTCACAATTCTAAGGCTTTACTTATTCCTAATTGATGTTTTCTTTATGCTGGTAGTGTAATAGAATTTTTATACTGTCACTGAAACATAACCATAAGTAATCATAAGTAATCATACATAGAAAGTGAGAATTGTAATATGGGAAATAAAGCAGCAACTTACATAATACAAGAAGTTAAAATATATTAGTTGCAACTTGACACTGCTTTTCTGTGCAGATAATCCGTGTACTGAGCTGCTTTTGGAATTAAGAGATGAACTTTGGGAAACTGAAGAATGTGGTAGCTGCTGCAGCAATCGAAGGGGTGGCTGAGGCAAGGGCCAGGATATTTGGTCATGTGCTTAATCCAACTGGGCAGAGATCATCCCACAAGGTTTTACGCAAGAAGCTCATCGGTGAGAAGGTGACACAATGGTACCCACATGATTTCATGAAAGATGATCCTCTTGTGATGGCACGTCAAGAGCAAGAACGCCTGAGCAAGCTTGAAATGCTTAAACGTCGTGGAAAGGGACCTCCTAAGAAGGGTCAAGGCAAGCAGGCTAAAAAGCGTAACAAATAGAGATGATACTTTCACCATCTGCAAATGGTAACAACAGCTTTGTGTTGTTTCTATAGGTTACTCTTTTTGATTTGATTGCCTTTTTGTCCCTGATCTCATAGAATTTCTTTCTGCAACTCAAGCATCTAGTTTCAGTTGTACTCTTTGTTTTGATGCTTATTTTTGAGTTGTAACACTGCTGATATGCATTTGTTAGTATCAACTGAAATTAATTTGGGGTTGATTGGTCTGGAGGAACATTTGGAGTTTTAGCAGTCTTCTTAAGGCCTTGCATCCTTGTGACATTGTGATGACATTAATTGACTCGCGGTAATTGAACATTATTGCATATTTAGTGACTGTACTTTCTAGTTACTTGTGTGAAGGTAGGGAAAGTGATGATAAAACAAAGTTCATCTAGTTAATGACTTTTTCACTTGACCTAAACTATTTATGTTTAATTTAAAAACTGTTTACCTAAATAAATTAATCCTTCAGTAATTTAAAGTGGTGATAAAACCAAACTGTGTAAAAACAGCAAGACCTAGAAACGTCACCAGCTTAGGTGGATTCTGCCTGTGACATAATTTTGGATGCATTGTACTTTAGATCTTATTTTCATGTCTTTTCTATTTGAGGGAAATCGAAATCGTGCATCGTTCTTGTTAAGTCACGAGTAGATGGTGTGTTTGGACAATAATGTATGTTGAAATGTTCCTTTTGAGCTTAAATGATTTCCCTTAGTTCCTTCCCATTTTATTTCCACATTATGTTACTTTTGAGCTTGATGTGTGCCAAGATAGCTTGGATGAGGTGCCTATGGTCCCTCATTCCCCATGTTGTCCCACAAATGACAATGTGAATATGATGTCACATCCTTTTTCTATAGTAAATTAGCACTTATTCAAGCAACTCAAGGATGGAAGAGATGCTGACCAGGATGCTTCAAAAGGCAGAATCGACTGAAGCTGGTGTCAAAGAACTAAGAAGTGATGTGTCAAAGAGCGGTTGTGTGTAATGACCCTTAAGTTAGGAGCCTAGAAAGTGCAGAAAAAGTTGGACTGGAAATGCTTAGGGTCAGTCTACGAAGCCCAATTTACTGCTCGTCGTTTGGACCACGTGCCGTAGACTAGGCTCGTGGATGGGAACCCCAGAAAGTTGAATTTTTTTTTAAGTGTTAAGTGGTTCACGAAGCCATTAACGACTCGTAGAATGTTTCATGGCTCGTAGAAAGTGTCGTAGGTGTGAGTTTATACATGAAGGTAATTTGGAGTTTCTTGAAGGAGGACCACGATTAACAGGATAGATCGTAATCCATTCCACGACCCATGGAAAGCCTTTGTAGATGAGGTCCAGGAAAGTGAGAATTTTGCTAAGTGTGGAAGAATTTCATGGGGCCATCCACAACCCGTGGTTAGTGTTTCGTGGTTTGGGTTTGGTAACCAGTTTCTAAAGATTAGAAATGGAGAATAGGATGACAAGGCCATAGCCAATTGAGGGGGAGAATAGGATGACAAGGACCACATACCGTGGTTCCGTCCACGACCTATAATTCGGGCCTCGTGGTTCCTGTCCGGTAGTTTTAATGAAGGGTAATTTCGTCCTTTCCGCCAATCCTAAGCGTAAGCCATGTCGTTTTCGGGACTCGAAGGGCCTAAATCAGATCCTAAACCCTAAGGATTCCCCATTCCTTTCATTCTCCCACTTCTAAAATTCTTCGGGCAAAAATATTCTCTCTAGGAGGCAAGAACAAGTTAAGGAGGCTAGACTTTCAAGAGGGTCTCTTCCATAATAAGTTCCTTCTTTCTAGACTTCACCCAAGGTATGTCAGTTGATTTGTGAGTCTCCTTTCACCCACAAAGTCCTACATAATGTTTTTACCTTTTCTTTAAGTTCCTTCAACATTATCATACATGCTAATGGTGATTTCATGATGCTTTATGATACGACATGTTTCCAATGTTACCATATGATGTTCTACTAAGTATTTTCATGTATTATAAGTTGATAGTGGTGACCCCATTGATGTTGGTTTGAATGATGAAGTGTGGGCTGTTTTACCATGTTTTGAATAAGCTTATTTTTCATGATTATGCATGATTTCATGATTTATGAATGTTTCATTTGTGAACTAGCCCACTAAGTTTTAAGTTAAGTCTTGCATAATTAAGATTAGATTAGGGTATAAAAGAAATGTTTTAAAGTGGTGATTGTCAAAGATATAAGCACGTTAATGGTTCCTAAAGATATTTATGATAGTCCGCAAGATGAAAGGATAATTCTCACTTGGTGGTACTTACGTTCGAGCTACTCTTGAGATTACTACTTATGATTCTATGTGTCATACTTTGACTGTGACACCCTGTAACTTTATGCTTTTGTGTATCCATGTTTCAAGCCTCATTTGGTTAGGTTGGGGTTGTATTAGGTTCATGGGAGACTCCTAGTACCTAAACGAGTTCAAGACTTCCCTAAAAGCTGAGGTTTGGGTGATGGTTCATGCAAGGGTCAAATTTAAACTAGCATAACTTTTAGCACATTTGGAACTGGGTGAACCATGACATATCAAATGAAAGCCTTTTGAGTTAGCTTTCCAAAGCACTTGGTTTGACCTCATTTCGAGTTCGGAT
This sequence comes from Solanum virginianum, assembly GCA_000787875.1. Lineage (NCBI taxonomy): Eukaryota > Viridiplantae > Streptophyta > Magnoliopsida > Solanales > Solanaceae > Solanum > Solanum virginianum. The sequence goes on along the minus strand of DF360300.1, from coordinate 573 downwards.
GAAGGAGTTATGGTCGTTTTCGTAAGACCCTCCCGAGTAGTGAAGCCCCAGGGGCACCTATATAGGCAGTGGTGTCTTGTACGGGTCGTGTGAGGTGTCTTGAGTTGAAAAAGACCATTTTTGGCCTAAGGCATGGGGCACGACTAGTGGCAGGGGCCGTGTGGCTGGTCGTGGGGTGAGTACAAGAGAGGAATAGTGGGCGTTTGGGGGAGTTTTTTTTGCTAAGTGTTGTGCCATTCCCCCTCATCACGACCCGTGGCATAGGGCACGATCCGTGGCTCTTGACGTGGAGCCTGGGCAACATTTTCCAGCACCAAGTATGGTGCCACGAGCTTCCACACAGGCCGTAAGGCTCCACAAGACCCGTGGAGGCCTCCGTGGTCATGACGAGACGTCTTTTTTCAATCGATTTCCAACTTCAATTTTTGGACTAAGTAACTTGTCACGGGCACTCCACACGACCCGTGGGACCTTCCGTGGGGCAACATTTTGCAAAATTTTTCATCCATTCAATAATGACGTTTTCGTAAATGCTAATTACTCTAATGCCCATTTTTGACTTCCAATGCTATC
>DF360301.1:65384-78044 GCA_000787875.1 Solanum virginianum | reverse complement strand
TCATGATAGTATTTACAGATGACATTTAGGTATATTCAAGATCAGAAGAGGACCATGCATATCACTTATGACAAGTGTTACAGGTTCTTCATGATAAATAGTTGTATGCCAAATTTTCTAAATGTGAATTTTAGCTAAAATCAATGGCATTCTTTGGTCATATTATGTCTAATGAGTGAATAAGGGTTGATTCACAAAAGATAGAGGTTGTAAAAGATTGGCCAAGGCCAACGACACCCACAGAAGTTCGGAGCTTCCTAGGGTTGGAAGGTTATTACAGAAGGTTCATTGAAGGTTTTTCTTCTATTTCTGCACCTCTAACAATGTTGACACATAAGGCAACCAAGTTCCAATGGAATGATGCATGTGAAAGGAACTTCGAGGAGATCAAAAATAACCTAACTTCTACACCTATTCTAGTACTTCCAGAAGGCACCGAGGGGTATGCAGTGTATTGGCGATGCTTCAGGAAATGCCTTAGGGTGTGTACTGATACAACATGGTAGAGTAATTGCTTATGCATCTAGACAGCTATGATTACATGAGAAAAACTACCCAACACATGATCTTAAGATAGCAGTTGTTGTGTTTTCTTTTAAAATATAGCGCCACTACTTGTATGGGGTTCACGTTGACATATATATTGATCATAAGAGCTTGCAATACATCTTTAAGCAGAAAGACCTGAACTTAAGGTAGCGAACATGGCTAGAGATAATAAAGGATTATGACGTTGGTATACTTTACCACCCAAGAAAGGAAAATATGGTAGCTGATGCTCTGAGTCATAAGGCAATTATGAATATTGGTGATCAGGTCATGGTAAGTCAAGGGGTGGCTAAGGATCTATGACAACTAGCTAGTTTGGGAGTTCACCTTCTTGAAACCCCAAAGGAAGGGGTTGTTGTGCATAATGCTACGGAGTCTTCATTGGTAATGGAGGTGAAAGAAAAATAGTTCGAGGATCATATTTTACGACGACTTAAAGAAAAGATGAGTTAGGGTATGATAAAGGGCTTTGACCTCACACAAAATGGAGTACTTTATTACCAAATTAGATTATGTATGCCTGATATATAATGGACTAATAAAGAGGATAATGGAAGAAGCCCATCATTCTAGATATTTCATCCATCCAAGATCAACTAAGATGTATCATGACCTGAAGGAAATATTTGGGTAGGAGGCATGAAAAGGGACCTTGCAGAATTTGTGGCTCAATGTCCAAATTGCCAACAAGTCAAAGTAGAGCACCAAAAGCCGGGAGGCTATACGCAATGTATAAAACTTCCAATATGGAAGTGGGATATGATCAATATGGATTTTGTTACCAGGTTGCCTCACTCATTTTAGATGTTTGACTCCATATGGGTAATAGTTAACAGAATCATAAAGTTAGCACACTTCTTGCCAGTTAGGAGTGATTATATAACTGAAGAGTATACCAAGCTATACCTCAAAAAGATAGTCAGGCTACATGGAGTGCCAATCTCCATTATATCTAATCGAGGAGCTCAATTCACTTCAAAGTTTTGGAAGTCCTTCTAAAGGAGTTTAGGGACACAAGTAAATTTGAGTAAAACTTTCCACCCCCAAACAAATGGTCAAACAGAATGCAATATTCAGACACTTGAAGCTATGTTGCGGGCTTGTGCATAGGACTTTAAAGGTAGTTAGGTAGATTATTTGCCACTTATTGAATTTGCCTATGATAATAGTTACTACTCGAGTATCAAGATGGCACCTTACAAAGCTTTGTATGGAAGAGAATATAGGTTGCCGATTGGATGCTGTGAAGTAGGTGAAACCACCTTGCTTAGGCCAGATCTAGTACAATAAGCCATGGAAAAAGTTATGGTAATACAATAACTGCTAGAAATAGCCCAAAGTCATCACAAATTATATGCAGATGCTAGGAGGAGAGGACTGGAATTCTCAGTAGAGGATTGGGTATTTTTAAAGGTGTCTCCAATGAAAGGGGTTATGAGGTTTGGTAAGAAAGGAAAACTGAGCCCATATTACATAGGGCCATATAAAATTATTAAGAGGTTCGAGCAGGTTACATATGAATTAGAACTACCCCAAGAGCTTTCAATGGTTCATCCAGTTTTCTATGTCTCAGTTCTTCAAAAAAGCAAAGGTGACCTATCCCGTATAACTCCTATTAAGGATATGTAGGTTACAGAAGATCTCACCTATGAATAGGTACCTATTGCTATTCTAGATCGTCAAGTTAAGAAGCTAAGGAATAAAGAAATAACTTCAGTGAAAGTACTTTGGAGAAACCAGCAGGCAGAAGAGATAACATGGGAGACTGAGGACGTGATGAAATCAACATACCCTCACTTATTTGAAGCTAAGGAGAAAGTGCAATATGCAGATTTGGGGGCCTTAATAGGTACGTGCGTTTGAACTTTTATTATGTTGAACATGGTTAAACTATCTAATTATGCTAAGATTCAAGGATGAATGTTCCTAAGGGGGAAGGATGTTAGACCCCACACATTACATGTACTAGTCCTATTCACATGAAACATAATATGGCTTGGTCAAATTATCGCCTATTTTTAAAAGTGCTAGAATTTTAATTTAGAGGGTGATATGTACATCTAAAGCTTAAGGGGGTCAATTGTATACAAGTTTTAAGTCAAATCAAAGAGATTGCGACCTTAAATAAAGTGAGACATCTAACACTTAAGATGGTCGAGTGTATACAATTTTTAAGTCAAATTGAGGAGATCCCAACCTTAAATAAAGTGAGAGAAGTGAGGTGCTTGTAGGACCTAGGAAGCTAGCAGGTGAGTCACCTACTTGCTTAGCTTAAATTTTCTAGCTAGACGGAGACAAAAGTCGACGTCGAATCTGTCCAAGTCTGATTATGAATAAAGTATGTGTTAACAGTGTAACTTTAGCCCATGTTTTAGCATCATAAATGGACTATATTTTTATCCCAAGAAGAATAGAAAAAGGTCCCAAGACCATTATAATTCATTTGATGATTTACGCCCAACTAAGATACTTTAGACAACGTGGTCCCAATGGCCTAGCCATACGCATTTCCTTTTGGCTTGTTATTACTATTTACTTTCTAGAAAGGGGAAAAATGGGCAGCAAAGGCTCATCAATTTGCAACCCATTAAGGTCCAAGTGAAAGGGGCAAAATGGTACATTACTAACTTGATAAAATAAGGCTAAATATTCAAGAGTAAGTTGGCCAAAATTGTCATTTAAAAGGGCTTACAAGCAGCACCTTTAAGCCACTTCAACTTGTAAAAAAATCAAATTTTCTTAAGGCTTTCTCTCTAGACTTCTTAACCTTGTAAAGCAGCCACAAGGAGACTTTTAGGGTTCTTGGAAAAGCCATACACCTTGAAGGTAATGTTAAGTAAGTTTACTTATATGTTTAGTATGGTTTTCTTATGAAAAACAAGAGACTATGTTGGTTAGGTATATACTGAAACGTTTGGACAACATGTGTTCCAAGGGTTGTTATATATTTTTTTTCATATTTGGGAGCTTCTCTCTTTTTCATGGGCTTAATTATTAAAGAAGGTTGCTTTTCTTAATTTGTTTCAGTTCTGTAATCATGTATAAAGGTCGCTTCACTGTTTGGTTATATGTAAACAATCAAGGTTTAACGTGATCCTAAGTGTGTTGTTTGTAGAAATTGTGGGCTAATTGATTGAGGACTATGGTCTCAGATCCTCCACCTATTTTGAGGATAGTTTTTGAACTATTTTAGGAATATTTTTATATATAAATGTTGTGGAAACAATTTGGTTGAAGTTGGTAAAGGTTTGGAATTGTTGACATCGCAATGTAGCAAAGGGATGTATTGTTATGCTGCCTACTTGTATGTTGTGTATAATTGTTACACATTGTGCCTTGTGAGCTATTGTAAGACTGTTAAGGGTATAAAGAAAGATGTATACGACATGTACATAAGAATTATTGTTAGAAAATACGATTATAAGTGAAAAGGTTGAAGGAATGCATTTGGGTCACTACTTATAAGCTTGCAGCCAAGAAATGTTTCTTTGCTGCTAATACTAGTCTTATTGCCTAATATATGATAGATAAAAATTTGGGAGAAAAAGCAGTCACTCCAAGGTAATAACGAGGTCATACAATGAGGTATGTAAGGCTACTCAATTTCATATTACTTGGCATGAAATCTAGATTCTTCCTTGGCACATAAAGACACTTTCGAACTCCGACATAGCTATTAATTATCTCTTCACTCTTTCACATGTACAGATGCTCCCATATATAGTCACCTTCAAATCTGCATATTACGTGGATACCAAGTTACATGGATACTTGTTGCTAAATAAAGTTCATGAGTTGTTTCATCTCATGCTCATTTCATTAATTGTGTAATGTACTTTTTTCATTGTCGTATTGTCTTGCATAATTATTGGCATGTCACATGCTACATCTATAGTCCTATGGCTCCAATATTATGACCACCAAAAAAATCATCTCAAAAGTAATTGAAAGGTAAAGTTAATTGATTATTGATCGGTGGTAATCCAAGGGGTGGAAGAATTACCTAGCCAGGGTCAATCATACCACGGGGTGTAGCTCAAGATATGAAAGGAAAAGCCTAGCCAGGGCCAATCCTGATATAGATTTATCACTGATCAGCTAGTCATTTGTACTATATGGTGTGCACAGGTTTTACAATAAAGGTAAAGTAATAAAAAAAACATAAGTACATGATTCCACAGTATAACTAAAGGTGGTCTCTTATCCTTACACCAGTGCATAGTTTTATTTGAGCTGTTACTTTATATATAGTATTTCCTACCTTACTTGTTTAGTACATTATCTCGTACTGACGTCCATTATGGGGGACCTAAATTTCATGTTGTAGGTACAGGTGCTAGTAGCTCTCCCCAGTAGGAGTACAAGATATTTAGTTGTAGGCTTGTTATTACTATTTACTTTCTTAAAGGCATGTTGAATGTAGAAATCCCATATAATATATATATAGAAAGAGCATGGATATAGGTTGGTTCTCCCGAGCCTTATCGGGAAGGGTGCCAGTCCGTCTTAATGGGACTTTAGGCGTGAGATTAGCTTCCCCAAGTTCAAGGGGGAAGAACTGATTAAGGAAGGTCACCTTGAACTCCTCCAAAAGCACCGAATGGTTGACTCCCTTCTCTTCCTTCCATTGATGGGACCATATTTATGCTACCTCTCTGAGTTGGTAGACTGCCAACTCTACCTTATCCTCCGACCTCACACTCTTTATAGCCAAAATCATGTAAACCTCATCAATAAAATTTTGAGGGTCCTCACTCACCTTTGACCCATAGAATTTCGGTGGATTCATTCTCATGAAGTCTCTCACCCGAGATGCCGGTGTAGGAGCATGAGGGGCTTGGGCCCCTTGGTTGGCTTGATTAGCCATAACTTGTGCTAGCAAAGTGAGAGCATCCTGAAGCTCCCCATTAGCCGGTTGCTCCTCGGGTGTGTGGGCTCTTCTCCCTCTCATGCTAGGCATGATCTAGCATAGCAAAGGAAAATCATTAGGGAGGAAAGCCTTACTTCAACTTCTATAGCATGACATAGAGTAAGAAGAAAGGAAATATTTCCTAAATGGCTCATAGCCTCTAGCTGATAGTTGTGGTTCACAACACAACTATCAAAAAGAATCTAATCGACGCGGTGTGTTGGATTCCGAGGATCTAACAACCTAGTGTTATTTCTCACAACCCAAGCCTAGGGCCTAGACGTGACACGACATAAGAGGAACCCAAAGGGACCCTAAGCAAGCCTCTTAGAACATCATTACATATCCTTGATCGCGGAAGCAATTGAACAAGAAATAATACATTGGGGTAACCGGGGCTAAGGGAACACTTTCATATCATGATATAAAGAACAGTAGAGTCAAGGCTCATAGCATTGATACATAATATGTCCAACAATACTCTACTACATAGATAAGACTGGGGGCCACGACAAGCAACCGAGCTCACCCTCATAGTCAATACATAAACAAAAGAAATATAGTCTTAGTACATAGCAAGTGTTTATAAAAAACGTCCTCGGAATGAAGGACTCACCAACAAGCTTGAGAGACAATTGTACTAGCCACGTGGAGGGAAGGATGATCAAGCGGTGCTCTAGTTCTTACATAGTGACATCATGTAGGCATAGAGTATATGTTAGTATATTTAATTGTACTAAGTATGTAGGATGCCATGCAATAATAGATAGACATCTTAGGCAAAATGCATGATAATACTCAATAGATAGCATAATAGCAAGATGGTATGTGTCAATGATGCATGAAGTAAAGTCATGCTTATATGGAATACAATACATGTATAGCAAGTGACAATAAATATATAATATCCAAGGGCAACCACCTCCTTGGAGAGGCGCATGAGGTGGAAACCCCTCACAATGGTTAATCAGGTACCAACCCCACAATATGGTTATCCGGGCCTACCACCCCTTGAGCTAGGGACCAAGGTACAAATCTCTTGATATGTTTAATGAGGTACCAATCCCTCATTATGGTTATACAGGCCTATTATCCCCCGTACTGTGCAACCAATGTACCAACCCTTCGATGTGGTTACCCGAGCCTAAAACCGCCATACCAAGGCTTGGTCAACTCACAACACCATATAGAGAAGACCATATACATACATTCATTTCATCATCATATAGTCATTCAACTCATAAGATATGCATTAGACCTTCAACTCCTTAAGGAGTCATAATTCGAACATTTTATAAAACACTTGGCAGGTATGTAGTGCTTCTGTAAAACCATAAAATTCAAGAGTGTTATCATGCTAGAAAATCCAATGTAAAAATGTTAATAGATACTTGGTAACACCCGCAGGCAATATACATCAAAGCCCTTAATCAAATCTCACAATAGATCTTAAATTCATAGCCTAAAACATAGTAAATAGTCACAATTTCATAAATCCTAACATAGTGTGCAGGGAATTTCATAATAAATCATACCCATGAGTAAATCACCTTTAAATCATGCAATTTAGAGTAAAAACGAGATTTGAATATCATGGGTCAAAGGAACCCATAAAAGAAACCCACATACCTTAGCTTTGGAGATGAACTTGATGAAGATTGGAGATGGAGACTTGAAGCTTGAATGAGAACCTTTAAATTTAGATGAGTTTTGAGAGTTGAGTTTAGGAGTAAAATATTGTTTAAGTGTTTGACTGAGTATTTGGGAATATTTTGAATGATATGAGGATGAAATATTGCTAAGTATAGATGTTTTCATGCATGGGAACACTTAGGGCCAAGACTTAAATGACTTGGATCAGACTTGAAAAACTGCCCAAAAATAACATTGTGGTGCGCCCTTGGTGTGTCGCGCTAGGGGCGTGAATACACACTAGAAATCATATTTTTGTGATTTTCAAATTTTGCTATAGTTACTCTTAAATTAGGGTTAGATCCATGTTTTACTCAATTTGACCTCCTAAACAAGAATATGAGGTCAGATTTTCGATATCACGCATGGATTTTGAGATATATAGAAATTACAATTTTGAGCACTTTCGAGGCACATTTTTGGGCACTTTTTGGGGTCATTTCACAGGTTTAAGATGAGTGATCAATTCATTAGCTTTCAACAATTTCTTGGTGATTCACTTATGTTTACATGGGAGCTGTACAAAGAATTCTTAAGGTATACTCCAGACCATGGCATTTCTGACTCAATACAAGTATTGAGTTTCTATCAAGCACATGTAGATGCTCTTATGGGAGGCTTAGTATTAAGGAAACTATTTATAGAAATGGCTGAACAGTTTGACAAGTTGGTTGAAATCCAATGTGTGTATAGACCTACACATGAGCAACCAACTAAGTACAGGGATACTTCTTACTGAAACTCAGACCAAACGAAGATAAATGCAAAAATCTGCCAAGTGCTTGATCAAAATAGGGCAAATTCGGAGATGCCAATGAAACATACACAAGACCTAAACACTCCAGAGAGTAGTTCGGAAGCCACTATGTCAAGAATGTGAGCAATGACGAAGAGAATAAGAGGAGCAACTGGTTTATGTTACCGCACCATTAGTACAAGGGAGGTAGAAGTTCTAGAGTTGAGAATATGCTTGCCTAATTGTTGAAAAGAGCAGATGCATAAGAGGAGATCATACGAGAGATCAAGTTTGATATTATTAGGATAAATTACAAAGTCCACTATCATTCAATGGAAATTTAACTGCTAAATAGCCAATTTGGACTTATGTCTACCCAATTAGAGTAGATTTAGAGTGGACTGATGAAAGAAGTAAAATTTGGTGACAAGGGTTCATTAAATCTTGAGGAACTCTGAGAACTCATGATGACTAAGTTGTGTTGTGACATTAAATCAGGCACTACTTTGGAGGAAAACCAAGCATTTTCAAGTTTTAGCTTGATTGTGAGTTTATTTGCAATTTTTGATTTTTGAGTTGATTGGTGATTTGTGTTATAATTGTCATATTTGGACATTAGATTGGTTTTATTTTGGATAATGGTGTGTTTTGAGAAGAATGTACAGGTGTTGGACAAGAATTATAGATTTGCTGAGATTTGCATATGAAACAGTCTCTACGACCAGTCCTACGAGTCGTATTACATTTTACAACTCATAGTCCTATCTCGTAGAGAGTTACAGTGACCAGGATTAAAAGTGCACTCTATCTATGAGCTGACTTTATGACTCGTAACCCACACTACAAGTTATGAATGGAGTTTATAGAAACCAAGTATATTTTTAGTTTTTTTAAGTGTTGAGTGGTCTACGAAACTAGGACCTATGAGTCATAGACCAAGCTATGGCTCATAGTTGGGGTTTCGTAGACTCGATCCTAAGAATTTTAATTACGATCTGGTAAAGTATAAAAGGGGTCAAAATTACATTGACCCCATTTCTTTTACCCTAATTGCCAATTTTTCCCAAATTTTCCCCCATTCCGTTTTATGGCACTCCAACTCCATTTTCGACAAGAAATATCGCGAACTAGGGTTTTGGCATCATTCTTCTCATTTTTCTTTCTTCAGTTCATCAACTCATACGGTATGTTTTTTGGTTTAGTTTAACTTCAAAATTCACCTAGCTTTGAAAGGTTTGAATGATGAGTGAGATTGAGATGATGCCTAAGCATGTAATTCCTATTTGAGTTGAAATTGTGAAGGTGAATCTAGGATTGCTTTGAGTTGAATTGATTATTTTAGCCTTAAGTTAAGTGATTTATCTATATTGTTGTGATTGGATGCTCATGCTATCATGTTCCTTGTTTGATCAAATGGTTGTTATTGGGTTATGAATGTTCATTGATTTGCAGGGTCATAGGAGCATGATGGTATTTGGGTTATTTTGACATAGTTAACATCATAGGTTGGTAAATTCTTATTATGCTTGTTGAGTGATTCCCCAAATTATGTTGAGTGTGATTAAGTGGGTTTTGTGTGTGATTTGAGGGTGGTGATATAGGTAGAAGTTTGAATGAATTGGGGAAGGATGAATGATTACATATTGATTGCTAGATCCTTTTTCAACATGGTAAATTTGTTTTGAAGTGATGTTTAGGGACTGGATCATAGTTTGAAATGTGGGTACTTGCATGACTTGCTTTGATGCTAATAGGTTAATATTTACCTTGTTCTTAAAGTACATGTGATTAGTTGAGGTATTTTAGGTTCCTGTTGTTTCCGCTTTACGAGAGTCTCTTACAACTTGTAGATGGGTCTACGAGTCATAATTGCCTCTTGTAGGAAGTTACAATTACTATTGCCTCTCATAGGAAATTCTTGTGTTCTCATCATATGAGACCATCTAGGGTAGTAGATCCCTTTGCGTGTAGTAGATAGGTCTTATGGACTCAGGCCTGTGTTAATTTTGCTCTCTGGAACTCTCTACGAAACCTGTCTATGACCTGTAACCCTAGCTACGAGTCATAACTGGGCATCATATAAGGTTCGAGTGCTCATTTTTGTTTTGCACTTCTAGTCTATAGTACCACAGTATGATCGTAGTTCCAACTATGAGTCGTATCTGGCCCTCGTAGCACTTATCTACAACTGACCCAAGTAGATTTTTCTTGTGTTTCTTATTTTTGTTTGTGGATTATTGGTGCTTGTAGTGGTTTGTTTGTTGTTTATTCTTCAGGTACCATGGCACCCAAAGGAAAACGCTTACAAATTAAGGCATTTAGGAGATAACTCCTTGATGAGTCTACTGATGATGAGCGTTTGGGTTATGATCATACCTAACTGAGTGGGTCCGTGGAGGTTTATGATACTTAGCTTGACCCAGCAGTGACATCACAAATGAGAGCTGTGGGTAGAGCTGGGCAGACTCAGGTACAGACTGCTAGTCCTTCCCAGTCTGAGGAGTAAGGGAATGATGAGAGTGATGACGATTCTCCACAGCTGACTCCTTCAGGCACAATGTCTATTTCAGAGGATGGCTACGAGGATGAAGGTGATGCCCCATCCTCTGTTGTCCCATCAGCTTCTCAAGCACCAGATCCTACTCATCGGTAGGGTATCGAGAGCATGGAGACTATATATAATGAGGGTTTACAACGAAAAGGGCAAGACAAGACTGCATGGTTGATTTATGAGGAGCCCCGATTAATTGCTTCAAACATATTAATGCATACTATATGTCTACATGATATCACCATATAGGAACCAGAACCCCTATTGATTATCCTCTACGTGGCTCTAATTGATTGAATCGTGTCTTAGGACTTGAGGACAAAATGACATAACACGGGCTCAGGTGGTTAACTCATAAGCTCGAACACTATGCCCCTATTTTGGTTCGGGAGTTTTATATAACTTATGCAGCTAGCATTCTCCGTGATCTTCCTAAAGGGAAGAAACCTCTTGAGCAACCAAGATTGAGAGAGGTTCTACTGAGAGGATGGTGGGTCGATATTTCAGAGGAGATGATCCACTGAGTGCTTTTTGAATGCATACTGAGCTCCAGATTCGATAGCCTAAATTTGATTGTAGATTGCGGCAGAATATGATAACATTAATTGCAAATGTTTCAGTCCAGAGGATAGAGCTGTTGAGATAGGTTGCCAGACATATTGTTGAGCATGGTCTAGAGCCTGCCTGGGTGACTACACATTTTGAACCCATTGTGAAGTGTTCCCTCTCCTTCCCTGACAAATTTTGGTGGGCAATTGTCAGATCTCACATCTAGCCGACGTGAATAGATAATGCATGAAACGACCCCAAAAAGTGCTCAAAAATGTGCCTCCGAAGTGCCCGAAATCATATTTTCTTATATCTCAAAATTCATATATGATATAAAGAATCCGACTTCATATTCTTATTTAGGGGAAAATTGAGTGGGGAATAGTTCTAACCCCAATTTAAGAGCAACCATAGCAAAATTTGAAATTTTAAAGTGTCAATTTCTAGTGTATGATGCGCATTTATGGTGCAATGCACCACTATGTTATTTCGGTGCAAGTTTTCAAGTACAGTCCAAGACTTTTGGGTCTTGGGCCTAAGCCTTCCATGCATGAAAATAACATATACCTAGCCTTATTTCACCTTCATATCATCCAAGACATTCCCAAATACTCTCTCAAATAGTTAGACAATATTTCATCTACACCTATACATAGCCTTATTTCACCCTCATATTATCCAAGACATTCCTAAATACTCTCTCAAACACTTAGACAATATTTCATCTACAAATTCCAAGTCTCAAAACTCATTCGGATCCTAAGGTTCTCATTCAAGCTTCAAGTCTCCATCTCCACTCTTCTTCAAGGATTCTCCTAAGTCAAGTTATGTGGATTTTTTCATGGGTTTCTTTCACCCATAATACCCAAGACCTGTTTTGCCAAAATTGCATGATTTAAAGTTGATTTAATCATGGGTCTTATCAATTATGAATTTCACCTGTACACTATATTGGGGTTTCATGAAATTATGGTTCTTTTAGCATGTTTTAAGCTATGAATCTAAGATTTATTGCGAGATTTGATGAAGGGCTTTGATATATATTGCTTGAGGGTGTTGCCTAGTATCTATTGATGATTTACATTAAATTTTCTAGCATGAATCCACTCTTGAATTGCCTAGTTATACACTAGCACTACACACCTGCCAAGTGACTAATGAAATGTCCGGATTAGGGTTCTTGAGTTGTTGATGGTCTATTGCATGGTTTATGAGTAAAGTAGCTTATGGTGATAAATTGAATGCATAAATGTGTGTTTAAATCATGTAAAGCACCTATGGTATTGCAAGAGAAGTGGTGGCTCTCATGTTTCATTGTGTTCTTGGGAATGGTTGATGAGTTATGAAGTCCTTATGCTAAGGTTTATACTCTTGTGAATTGTGAAACCTACTAGAAGGGATTATGAATGATGTTATATGCCAATTTCTACATGTAGGGGTTATGAACTATGTTGTACACCTTACCCTCATGTACGAATCAATGCTACTCAGTTACTCATATCTACATGAAGGGGTTATGAACTATGTTGTACACCTTACCCTCATGTACGAATCAATGCTACTCAGTTACTCATATCTACATGAAGGGGTTATGAACTATGTTTCACTCCTTACCCTCATGTATGATTTGAGGTTATGCAATGTGCTCATATAAAGGGGTTATGAACTATGTGG
>DF360301.1:0-51082 GCA_000787875.1 Solanum virginianum | reverse complement strand
TTTGACTATGAGGGTGAGCCCAGTTACTTTGTCTTGGCCCCCACTCTATCTATGTATTTAGAGGTGTTTGTTGGACAAGTTATGTATCTATGTTATGACTTTTGACTCTTGTCTCTTGAATTTGATGTTTATGGAAACTTTTCCTTAGCCCTATTTCCCCTATTCCTACTCTATATGTCTTTTATATGCTTTCATGACCAAGGATGTGTAATGACAAGATAACAGGCTAGTTTGGGGTTCTTTCAGGTTCCCCATACGTCGTGTCACGTCTAGGCCCTAGGCTTGGGTCGTGACAAGATTAGAGAGAGAGAGGAGTTTCCAAAGTAGAGAGCACGAGTGTTTATTAGTAATTTTAGGGTTTATCTTTGGAGATAAGATTTTTGGAGATTAGATTCATTTTTGGATTAAATACATCATTCAAGCTTGTGATTCTAAATTCAAAGTGGATTTTATTGTTTTTCAATCTTCTTGGGTAAGTGATTTACTATGTCTTCTCTATTCATTATTCATTTATTTGCCCAAGATATGAGTAGCTAAACCTACAACTTGGAGTTGTGGAAACTATGAGAATCTAACTTAAAAAACATGAATTATTTGCAATTCTTGAGTTGGGTATTTGCATGTATTAGCCATTTCTCTTCATTTTGAATGTTCTCTAATGGTGTCCAACATTAGACCCTTCCTAGTGTCATGATCCCAATCCAAGTAGTGATGAATAGGAAAATAGAATGGTTAACAGTATTCGATGATGTGTTCTCACCTAATCAACTGATCCCGGCCAAGGCGAGGTTGATTAGGACAATAAGTAATGGTTAGTTTGGCACACTATGGAGACCGGCCAAGTCCCATAGTGATATTCGACCTTCACCTTTAGAAGAGGGCTGGAAAAACCTAAATTATCATCTTGTATGGAATGTCCTAATTAAGAGTTGTGTTATGCGAGGAAATTAAGTTAGTGAATCATGGGGAACAAAATTACCCTAGTTTCCCTCCAATTTAATTGTCTCTCCTTTTAAGTTAGTCTAGTTTAATTTTGTATTGATCATTGATAGCCCCCTCTCCTTCTTAGAGAATTAAGTTAGTTGATATTTGAATTGATTATTGGTGAACCATGTTGAAAAAGTCCCATATTCCCTATGGGATTCGACCCTAACCTTGGTTAGGTTTATTACATTGACGATCGCTTTGACCTTGAAAAAGAGGTTTATCTTGAGCGTGATCAAAGGTGTCTACAGGTGTGTAAGATGTTCTCCATTATGATTACCAATGTTCTTTGCATAATAAAATATTCTTTTATGTAAAGTGATGTATTGTTCACCCAAGAATATTAATACTTCAATTATGTATGACGTCGTGTATTTCTCATTAATTTAGGTTTATGTGACTTATTATGCATTCAAGTACGGGTAAGTTCTTTATTTCTCATGTGCATTATTTCATGTTCTATTGTGAGAGTAAAATGTCTAAATGATCACCCATATGTATATTCCTAGTTTATATAATTTTCTTATTTTTGATTATGTTCCTCTATGCATTCTACTATGTTCTTTCTAAAGTTGTCCTTTATGTTAGCTTGATTAGGGCTTACCAATGCCTTTATAAATGTATCATTTTTATCACAAGACTTAGTATGGATCATTTCATTATTTATTTTGCATGTCATGCATTGCATACCTACATACCAGTATATTCCAAGTACTAACGCATGCTTCTACGCCTATATGATTTCACCATGTAGGGACTGGTGCTTCTTGATACCCTCTATATGGCTAGCTTGGATTTATGAAGATTGTGCTTGTGGTGAGTCCTCTAGTTCAGGGAGAATATCTGGTTCTATCTTACTTATGTTGAGGCTTTATTCCAATTTACTTTCTAGTTTGAGGGTGAGCCTTGAACATGTCTTGGCCCCTGTTCTATTCATGCTTAGAGGTTTTGTTGGATACTATGCTATGGATCTTTAATTTGATGTTGAGATTCAATCAAAACTTATCCCTTGGACCCTATCCCTTATGTGATACTATTTGGCACTATTGAGAATGATGAAATGTGATGAAAGTCCCAAGTCCCTAAATGCCCCCACAGAGTGAGTCATACTTACCCGTCCCTTAAACTTAATTGATATGTGATTCATGTTTATCCTCTTTCCTATAACATCCCCACTGTGTGAGTCCAAAGCGCTGCTTTCCTTAGAAATTATTTACTATGTGCTTATTTATCTCTTATTATTTTCGCAAAATCAAGGATGTGCAAATGGTATGCGAAGAGGCTTATTTGGGTTGCCTTCTGGCTTCCGATTCGCTGTGCCACATCTAGGCCCTAGGCTTGGGTCCTGACAAGCTTGGTATCAGAGCACTAGGCTTATAAATGGTTCTTGAACATCTAACACACCATGTCGAGTAGAGTTTTGTTCATGGTTGTGAAACATGCCACAACTATGGATAGGAAGCTATAAGGCATTTGAGGAAATATTTCTCTTCATTATGATCCATGTCGTGCCACTAGAAGTACCTAAGGTTATTCCTCTTACTAATGATAGTGAGTTAAGAAGGTTATTTTGTGTGTGTTGAGTTAGGGCACAAAAGAAGGGATTTTCAAGTGTCTGCAAGGAAGGGAGGAGAGAGAGCTCATAACACTATGTCTGGTATGTATGTTTCCTCGAATATGGTGATGGTTGGTACTAAGTTGTTTCGTAAGTGGTGGTACTTCAGTTGATGTATTGGTAAGAGGTTCTGTTGGCATATTAGTAATAATGGTAGTTGATGTTCATTCTCATACATCATTTATCTAGCGTTGACTTGTTTCTTATTATACATGCATGCTCATGAAGAGAGTTGATTGAACTTTCATGTGCAATTATGAAATGTGCTCTTCATGCTTTTTAAATAATTTCCATGATAGAGACTTTGAAAGTTGCATGAAAATAATGTTTTATTTGCATTATTCTTTTAGTAAGGAGTTGATAGATATTCCATGCTATTTATGCTATCTCTACTCACATTGGGGCACGTATGTTCCCAAGGGGGAATATTGAAACACCCTTCAATGTAGCTCCGAAACACCTTATGATACTTTTTTTTAATATATTGAAATTCATGAAAAATTTCACAAATCTGACTATATAATCTTGTTCAGAGGGAAAAATTGTGAGGGTGAACGGTTACCTACAAGGTATAGGTTACCTGTGCCAAAAAATAATTTTTTTGGTGAAATTTCTCAAACCAGTAGCTGTGTGCGACCAGGCCACGACGCGGACCTATTGCTACCTAGTTCAAAATGTCCTAAACACCTTCCTTTTCACTTGGGGACAATTGGTTAATAACCATATTGCCTATATAGGCGGAAAACCCTCACTCCTTAGCCATTTTTCGCACCAAAAGCTCTAAAAAATCTCTCAAAATCCTCTCCAAAACTTCATCAACTATCCCACTAAAATTCAAGAATCTCAAGAACTTGTTTTGGATTTCAAGAACCTAATTCAACCCTCAAGTTTTCCTCAAGAAAAAATCAAGATTAAGGTATGTGGCTCTTCATCCATAGGTCTTTTCACCTATGGAGCCCCAAAACTATTTTTATCAAATTTCTTGATTCTAATGACTAATTCTTTATGGGTATTTTCTATTATCACTCCATTGCATGAAAAATGTTAGAAATTTGTTCATTCTTGATTTATTATGCGTGAGATCCTACTAATGATTGAGATTATGATATATTTATTACATTAAAGCTTTGTAAAGTATGACATAAAGACTTGAAAATATTATGAATTTTGAATAGTTTTCATTACACCCAAATTGGGGGGTTTTTCAAGTATGTTGTTGGGCTATTTGAATGACTTCTTAAATGGCTTTAATTTACCCCTCTCATGTTCCTCACTCTTTCATTTTATGATTTTGAGCTTAAATATATATATCCAACATGTTTGGACTAAGTTATATGACAAATTTCTTATGTGATGAAGGCTTTATGGTAAGACACATGATTTATGAATGTTGTTGATATTAAAGGGAAATTAAGCATGCTATGAGTTCGTGAGAATGTGATAAATGTTATAAATGATATGAATCCCTTTATTTGTGTCATGACCTAAGCCTAGGGCCTAGATGTGACATGGCACAAAGGAAACCCAAAGGTATCCCAAGCTAGACTCAACTTGTTATAAATGATATGAATCCCTTTATTTGTGTCATGACCTAAGCCTAGGGCCTAGATGTGACATGGCACAAAGGAAACCCAAAGGTATCCCAAGCAAGCCTCTTAGAACATCATTACACATCCTTGGTCACGGAAGCAATAAAACAACCATCAAGAGATAATAAAGTGGGACAGCCGGGCCTATGGGAAAACACTTTCATATCATAGACATCAAGAACAATAGAGTCAAGGCTCTTAGCATAGATACATAACATGTCCAACAAACACCTCTAATATATAGATAAGAGCGGGGGTCAACACAAAGCAACCGGGCTCACCCTCATAGTCAAAATAGAATATAAGGAAGAATGTCTCGATACATAATAAGAGCAACATAGAATAAGGTCATCGAAATGAAGGACTCACCAACTAGCTTGAGTTATATCAAACTAGCCATGTGGAGGAAGAGGAGGATCAACTTGGGCACCAATTCCTACATGGTGATATCATGTAGGCAAGAGTACGCATTAGTACATTTGAATGTACTAAGTATATAGGATGTAATGCAACAAGAATTAGGCATCATAGTCAAAATGCATAACAATAGGCAATAGGCATAATATAACAATATGGTATGTATGCATAAGTAAAATATGCTTAAGTAGCTCATGCTTATATAGGATATTATATGTGTAGAAGAGACCAAGCTAGATTTCCAAAGTACAAACCCCTTGGATGGCTGATGATAATTTTACCCCATTATCCCGGTGGTGTGGTACAAACCCCTCACATGGTTGATGATAATCATACCTTATCTCCACGGTGGTGAAGTACAAACCCCTCACATGGTTAATAAGTACAACGCCTACCTCGCAAAACATAGCAAAACAATCACAATTTCACATAGCTTTAACATAGTGTGTAGGGAATTTCATAATGAGCAAGACTCATTTTTAAATTAACTTTAAATCATGCAATTTGAGTAAAAAGAGACTTGGGTATCATGGATGAATGGAACCCATGAAAGAAACCCACATACCTGAGCTTGGAGATGAACTTGGTGAAGATTGAAGTTGAATACTTGAAGCTTGAAGAAGAACCTTGAAGGAAAACCTTAGTTCCGAATAAGGGTTTGAGACTTGAATTTGGGAGTGAAAATATGACTAAGAGTTTGAGTAAGCATTGGGGAATGTTTAGGATGTTATGAGGGTAAAATATGGCTAAGTATAGATAAAAACATGCTTGGGAACACTTAGGCCCAAAAGACCCAAAAGCCTTGGACCGAGATAGATATCACTGGCAACACATATCAGCGATAGCCGAGCGTCACGGCACTGTCTTGGATCGATTATGGATAAGAAAATTCACAAAAAATGAAATTTCTAATCATTTGCTCTTAAATTTGGGTTAGACCCTCCACTCCTTAATTTTGACCCCCTGAACAAGAATATGGAATTTAAAATTCTGGACATTCCGAGGCACATTTTTGGACACTTTTAGGGTCATTTCAATATCTCCCCCTTGGGAACATTCGTCCCCCTTTGTAAAAGAGATGCACAAGACAATAGTGATTATAAAAAATTTAGCCCCAATAAGAATGCAACATTACTTTTAAAACACTATTTCCAAAATCTCAACATAAGTGTAAAATCATCATAAACTTGCCAACTTAAACATGAATGCATATGAATGACATAGGGCTAAAATACAAGACTTGAAATCACATAAGGACTAAGAATTAGTACCTTAGGCTTGAGTGGAGTAGAAAAGATAAGGAAACCACTTTTGCATGTCCACTTCAGCCTCCAAAGTAGCACTTTCGATTTGTTGGTTCGTCCAAAAGACCTTGACAAATGTTACATCCTCGTTCCCTAATATCTTCACTTGCCTATCAAAAATTTGAACCAAAGTCTCCTTATAAGTCAAGTTATCCTCAACAACACTGACAACATCAAGAGGCATAATAGCATTAGGATCACCAACACATTTTCTCAACATAGAGACATGGAACACCGGATGAACCAAATTCTTTCACTAGGCAACTTCAATTCATAAGCTACCTTGCCAATCCTCCTCAAGACCTCATATGGACAAATATATCTTAGACTCAACTTTCCCTTTTTACCAAAACAGACGACACCTTTTATTGGAGAAACTTTCAACATAGACCTAATCACCCACTTTGAATTCAAGGTCTCTTATCCTCACATCGACATAAGATTTTTGATGACTTTGGGCTGTTTTCAACTTTTCTCTAATCATCCTAACCTTATTAACAGCCTTCATACCCAGATCTTGTCCAAATAAATCCACCTCTCCAACCTCAAACTAACCAACCGGTGATCTACAATGTCTCCTATAAAGAGCCTCAAGAGGATCCATACCGATGCTAGAGTGATAGCTATTGTTGTAGGCAAATTTAATCAAAGGAAGATTGTCATTCCAAACTGTGGTTACTAAGCTTCAGGTTGCTTTAGGGATTTGCATGTCTAGAGCTTATGTTTTGTATTGTACCGTTAGTCGACACAAGCTTGTCTTTCAAGTTTTGGAAGCTCCTCTAATATTCATCGGTCCACACAAACGTAGCCTTCTTTTGGGTCAATTTTTTCATAAGGGAAACAATAGAAGAGAACTCATTCACAAACCTCCGATAATAGCCCGCTAAGCCCAAGAAACTCCTAATATCCTATGGGGTCAACAGTCTAGGACAATTTCTAATCACATCAGTTTTCTTAGGATCCACCCTAATACCATTCTCCAACACCATGTTTCCTAGGAAGGCAACCTCCTTCAACAAAATTCACACTTTTCATATTTAGCATACAATTTCTTGTCCCTCAATTTTTGCAACACAATCCCCAAATAAACCCTATGCTTCTCCTCACCATAAGAATAGATCAAAATATCATCAATGAAGACCACATCAAAGGAATCAAGATAGGGTTTAAAGACCATATTTATTAGGTCCATAAAGATTATCGGTGCATTGGTCAACCCAAAAGACATCACAACAAACACATAATGCCCATATCTAGCCTGGAAGGCCATCTTGGGTATATCACACTCCCTCACCTTCACTTGATGTTACCCTGATCGAAGATTAATCTTAGAAAAATGGCTAGCCCTTTGCAATTATCAAACAAATCATCAATCCTTGGAAGAGGATAGCTATTCTTGATGGTGACATTATTGAGTTATCGGTAGTCAATACATATCCTAAGGGACCCATCTTTCTTTTTCACGAATAACACCGGTGCACCACAACGTGATTGGCTAGGTTTAATGAACTCCTTCTCCAACAAGTCCCTCAATCAGTCCTTTAACTCCTTCAACCTCACCGGGGACATATAGTAAGGGGGAATAGAAATGAGTTGAGTATCATGGAGGAGGTCTATGTCAAAGTCTATTTCCCTTTTGGGAGGAACACCGGAAGGTCATTTGGGAAGACCTCAAGAAACTCATTTACAATCGAAACCAACTCTATAGAAAGTACTTTAGACTTCACATCCCTAACCTTCACAAGATTGTAAAAACACCCCTTAGAGATCATCTTATAGGCTTTAATGCAAGAGATGAATCTACCGTTGACCACCACATTTTGACTCTCCCACTTAAGGATGAGTTCATTTGAAAATTGGAATTTGACCCTACAAGTTCTACAATCAATAGAAGCATAGTATGCATGCAACCAATCCATCCCAAGAATAATATTAAAATCAACCATATCTAACTCAATAAGATCATAAGGCAATATTTTATGCAAGATAAAAGTAGGACAACTTCAATAAACTTTTCTAGCAACAATAGATGTACCAATAGGAGTAGACATCTCATATAACTCAGGCAACAACTCAAGGTGAACATGGAACTTTTTGGCAACAAAAGGTGTAACAAAACAAAAAGTGGCACCTGGATCAATCAATGCATACACATCAAAGTCAAGGATTTTCAACATATCGGTAACAACATCAGGGATCTAATCCACCCCTTGCCTCCCATACAAAGCATAAAATTAATTGTACCTTAGGGCACCATGTTGTCAGCTACCTCTCTCCAAAGAAACCGCATTAGCACCTTGTGGATGAACCTATTTTCCCTTGTTGTGATTTCGAGGGCAATCCACCTTTTTGTGATCCATTTCCCCACAACCAAAGCATGCATCAGTATCTCTCAAGCATGGGCCTTTATGAACCTTACCACACCTAGGATATACCTCATTAGGAATCACAACACCGACACCTTGGGTCCTTGGCAAGTTATTAGCAAATCCCCTATTAGAAGCATGAGAGGACCCTTGGTCTTGCTGAATTCGGCCACCCTTTTGGAACTTACCCTTGAAACGGGCCCTCTTAGCCTCATGACCCCTCCTCTTCCTCAATTTCCCCCCTTCTATTTGCTCGGCATAGATCACCAAACATAATAAGTCCATTTCACTAATCAACACGACGGACCAGGATTCTTCACTAACCAAGTCGGACATACCCATCACAAATTTGTTCATCCTAGCTCTTGAGTTGGCCACCAAATGTGGAGCATACTTCGAAAGTTGGTTGAACTTAAGGGCATACTCCCTCACACTCATGGACCCTTGTCTCAAATTTATAAATTTTACCAACTTAGCTTCCCTAAGTTCAAGGGGGGAAAATCGACTAAGGAAGGCCACCTTGAACTCCTCCCAAAGCACCACATAGTTGACTCCCTTTTCCTCCTTCCATTAGTTGTACCATATTTGTGCTACCCGTTTGAGTTGGTAAGCTGCCAGTGCTGCCTTATCCTCTGACCTCATACCCATAATAGATAAAATCTTGTAAACCTCATCAATGAATTCTTGAGGGTCCTCATTGACCTTTGACCCATGCAATTTTGGGGGATTCATTCTAGTGAAGGCTTTCACCCGAGAGACTAGTGTAGGAGCATGAGGGGCTTGGGCCCCTTAATTGGCTTGATTAGCCACCACTTGAGCAAGCAAGGTGAGAGCATCCCTAAGCTCTCCATTGGTTGGTTGCTCCTCGGGTATGATGGCTCATTTCCCTCTTGTGTTAGGTATGATCTAGCAAAGAAAAGAACAAGCATTAAGGGAGGAAAGCTTACTTCAACTTCATAGGATGACATAGAACATGAAGAATGGAAACAATTCCTTAAATGTCTCATAGCCTCATACTCATAGTTGTGGTGCACAACACAACTATTAATAGGACTCTAATCAATGTAGTGTGTTGGACTCCAATGATCTAACAACCTAGTGCTCTAATACCATCTTTGTCATGACTCAAGACTAGGGCCTAGATATGACCGGTGAATAGGTAACTCAAAGGAAACCCAAACAAGCCTCATAGCATATCATTACACATCTTTGGTCGAGGAAGCAATTAAAATGACAATGAGAAATAAGCATAAGCTAGGGAATTGGGACTAAGGATAAACCTTCATATCATAACATCAAGAAACAAGAGAGTCAAAACTCATAACATAGATACTTATTATGTCCAACAACACCTTTACTACATAGATAAGAGTGGGGGCCAAGACAAGCAGCTGGGCTCACCCTTATAGTCAATACAAAACCAAAGGAAAGGTAGTCTCAGTACATAGAAAGAGTTCATAAGCAACATCCCTAAAGTGGAGGACTCACCAATAAGCTTGTAGGACAATTGAATGAGCCACGTGGAGCAGGGAGATGATCAAGCAGTGCTCCGGTTCCTACATGGTGACATCATATAGGCATAGAGTATGCATTAGTAGATTTGACTGTACTAAGTAGGTAGGATGCTATACATAAAAGAGATAGGCAATATAGACAAAGTGCATAATCATAGGCAATGAATTATGTACTAACAATATGACATGTATGAATGATACTTGGAGCAAAACATGATTTTATAGAACATAACATATATGTAAGAAAAGACCATTAAGCTATTGGTTGATCGTCACACCCTACCACCTTTGGTCATTGAGGTAAAAATGTCATCAATAGGTTGGTAGATCATCACATCCTACCATCTATGGTGCCAGAGTAAAAACCCCCCGATAGATTGGTAGAAGGTCGAACCCTTCCACCCGTGGTGCTGAAGTACAAACCCCCTGATAGGTTGATGGGTACAAAGCCCCAACAAGGTTAATGGATAGTCTTACCCTACCACTCGTGGTACCAGAGTACAAACCCCCTCATAGGTTATCAAGGTACGAACCCCATAACAAGGTTACCTGGTGCGCAACCTCCGAATAGGGCATTGTCACATTCCAATACTATGTAGAGAATACCATATACATACATTCACTTTATCATCATATAGCCATTCAACTCATAAGATATGCATTGGACCTTCAATTCCTCAAGAAACCATAACCGGACATTTTATCAAACACTTAGAGGGTGTTAGTACTAGTGTAAAATCATGCAATTTAAGAGTGGAATCATGCTTGAAAATTCAATGTTAAACCATCAATAAATATTTGGTAAAATCCTCAAGCAATATACATCAAAATCCTTCACCAAATATTACAATATAGCTTGGTTTCACAGCTCAAAACATAGAAAAACAGTAACAATTTCATAAACCCCAACATGGTGTGCAGTGATTTTCATAATAAATAAGACCCATGAGTGAATCATCTTTAAATCATGCAAATTAGGGTAAAAAAAGGCTTAGGCATCATGGGTGAAAGGAACCCATGAAAGAAATACACATACCTTAGCTTTGGAGATAAACTTGATGAAGATTGGAGATGGAGACTTGAAGCTTGAGTGCAATCCTTAAGAATCCAGAAATGGTTTTAAGACTTGAGTTTGGGAGCAAATTATTTAGCTTAGTGTTTGAATTAGTATTGGGGAATGTTTAGAGTGATATGAGGGTGAAAAATGGCTAAGTATAGGTATTATCACATTTGGAAAAACTTAGGCCCAAGACTTAAAAGTATTGAATCGAAGTCAAAACTGGACCAAAAATAACACTAGTGCAGGCCCTTGCGCGTCGTACCAAGGGCGCGAAAAGCTCATCAGAAATTACATTTTGGAAAATTTAAATTTTGATATGGTTGCTCTAAAATTGGGATTAGACCTATTTCCCACTCAATTTGACCCCTTGAACAAGAATATGAAGTCGAATTTTTTATATCACGCATGAATTTTGAGATATATGAAAATTATAATTTCGAGCACATTTTCGGGCACTTTTTAGGGTCGTTACATTCATTAAATCCTTTGGCGCAGATGAGAGTTGAATTTTACTATGTGGTTTGGTCCATCCTTGCAGTGTGACATTACTAGCCCTTACCTATTGTGCCAATACAACCTCTCATTGGCCTAGTTCAGTTGAGTAGATGAGAAACATCAATCAAATCCTATTAATTAATAGCTTTTCCCATTGATTACTATCTTTATCCAGTTAGTAACACTAGGTGAGTTCTAATGTTAGCCACCATTAAAAATCATTTAAACCTAAGAGAATTAATTAATATACGAATGCATACTTTTCAAGAATTATGAATTATCCAATTTTTCATTGTTAGTTCTTCATGGTTCCCATAATCCTAGTTGTGGATTTAACTACTCATGATCAGTGTAGATGCAAGACTTATGAATTTGAATAACATAATTGAGCACTTACCCAAGAGAATTAAGCACAAGGAATCCAAATCTTCAGCAAGAATCACATGATTGAAATTAGAACACAAAACAAAGTTTTACAAGTGTTTCTCTCAAGCTCTCTATTGTTCTCTATTGTTCTGTAATGTTCCCTTCTTCTTCTCTCCTATGAAAAATAATCTAAAGAACCAATTTATAGTGTTTAAAATACAAAATCAAAATGGATTACGAGAAATGGGTTGGCAGACTCTACGAGAGCATCTATGTGTCGTATAATGTTTTATGGCTCGTACATGGGCTTTCTTGGATTTCTTCTTTATATTTGGGGATGGCTTCTATGACACCTTTCTATGGCCCGTAGGGGGTTTCACCTGATGATTTTTCAGCAACTCCCAATTTTTTGATCCTCGGGATATGATACCAAGTATATGACTCATAAAATCTTCTATGGATTGTTTGCATGTTCATAGACTTAACTTCAGAAAATCACCCTTCACTAGAATTGCATATGAAACTACCTTTACGGCCCATAAAGTATCTCGTGAAACCTCTGTTTCAGCAAAATCTGCACACGTAGCCCAAAAATTGTACCATCTCTGTAATCTTACAAAATAAATGTAAAAACACATCCAATCTACTAATAGTGCATTGAAAACACACAAAATTTCAAATTTTTAGCATTAAAGGTGTTGTATTCTAATAGCACATCAACACTCTCAACTTGAAATTATTACTTGTCCTCAAGCAACGGATTCAATCTACATAAGCAGCATAGTAACACACAGACTTAGTCTAATGGCATTCATCCCATCAAACTCAAGCACAGACACCCATACTGAAACACCTCGAAAATGGCCCAAAAAAGTGCTTCAAAAATGCCTATAATCATAATTTCCATATATCTCAAAATATATGTGTGATATCAAAAATCTGATTTCATATTCTTGATCAAGGGGAAAATTGAGTGGGCAATAGGTATAACCCTAATTTTAGAGGACTCGTAGCTAAAAATGATTCTCGCCAAATTTTTAATTCCAATGGCTCTCCGCAATGCCTCCGCGACATGGACCTATCGCGGAGGTGTGTTTGCACTTCTTTAATTTTTCTATTTTGGCCTAAGGCATTAGGGCCTTGGCCCCATGCCCACCTATGCATAAAATACCTATACTTAGACATAACTCTATATCACTCAAGATCCTCTCACAAAACCCTTTCCAACACTTAACCAAATATTTCATTCAAATTCAAGTGTCACAAGCATAATTACAGATCTCAAGAACTCCCTTCAAGCTTCAAGTCTTCTTCAAGTCTATGTCAAGAAAACCCAAGTTTGAGGTATGTGGGTTTTATCCATTGGGTCCTTTCACCCATGGTGCCCAATCTCCCTTTTTATGAAAATTGCATATTTTCAAGTTGTACCCTCTATGGGTATCTTTTATTATGAATTTTAATTATACCTTACGTTGTGTTTTTATGAAATATTAATGGTTTATACATTTTTATTTATTCCAAGCTTATATAATGAATTGGTTTTTTCTACGGAGACTATGCATGTTTTGGGCTATGATACTATGATCTGTTATGAGAATTGATGATGGATTTCATGATATCATACGTGAGGATTTTACTATGTGTTGGTGGGTTGATTTTCATTAATTTTTCTCATATTATTTCACTCTTGAATTGTATGATTTTGAACTAGCGTTACACACCCACCAAGTGTTTGATTAAATATCTTGACATGGATTCTTGAGTTATTGATGATCTATTGCATAGTTTACAAGTTAATTGATGTTATGATGATTAAGAGATTGTATGTATGCATTGAATTTAT
Organism: Solanum virginianum; assembly: GCA_000787875.1. Classification (NCBI taxonomy): domain Eukaryota; kingdom Viridiplantae; phylum Streptophyta; class Magnoliopsida; order Solanales; family Solanaceae; genus Solanum; species Solanum virginianum. The sequence goes on along the minus strand of DF360301.1, from coordinate 37,529 downwards.
GGAGAGTATCTATGGTTTTGCAAGTTGACCACACCTTTTTGGGGGTGGTGGCATGCCCAATCACCCTGTTGAGGGGGTGACAAACCTCAATCACTTTGTCGGGGGTGGCATTCCCATACTACCTTATTGCGGGGTATGTACCTCAATCACCTTATTAGGGGATGACATGCTTGTACTACCTTGTTGAGGGGTATATACCTTAATCACCTTATCGGGGGGTAGCATGCCCATGCTACCATGTTGAGGGGTATGTGCCTTAATCACCTTATCGGGAGGTGGCATGCCCGTACTACCATGTTGAGGGATATGTACCTCAATCACTTTATCGGGGGGTGGAATGCCTTGGAGTTCAAGTGATAGTTTGCTTGGGCTTTAATGACTATGGTCACTTCCTACACATGTAACCTATATTTGCAAGTTATATAATTTACAAGCATGTGTTACCTTAAACATTAATCATGCATGCCATATTGATATTATATTTATCCATTGCTTATGATTATGAATTTTGAATATCTTTATTTCCTGCAATGATTATGCATTGCATCCTGTATACTTAGTACATTCAAATGTACTAACGCATACTTTATGCCTAAACGATGCTACCATGTAGGAATAGGAGCACCTCTCGATCATCCTTCACATGGCTAGCTATGGTATTTCAAAAAACAAGCTTTGGTGTGCATAGATTGAGTCATCGCTTGAGGACAAGCAACAATTCTAAGTTGATGGTGTTGATGTGTTGTCCAAATACAACATATTTGATGCCTAAACAATGGATTTTATGATTTCTTAATGCAACTTTTTATGATTTTTATGTGTTTTATATTGTTCTTGCAGAAAAGTTAGGTTGGCGTGATTTCGAAGGAAAATTATAGATTTTGTTGAAGCATAGGACATACGAGTTCACCTACGAGTTGTATCCCAATCTATGAGTCGTAAGGTATTATCGTAGCAAAAACTAGAGACTAAAAATTAGGAATCTGCTAAGTGGAGGTTAACCCTACGATGCCATCCTACGAGTCGTAAGTCTAACTATGACTCGTATAGGTGTACTCGTAGCAAGAAACAAAGAGCCTAAACTTTGGGTCAATAATAAAAGGCCTAGACTATGAGAGGAGCATACGAGTTGTAGCCAAAGCTATGACTCATACAAGTTGATCATACCAGTTGAGTCCAAGATGCAAAGAATTTGATACGAGACCCCGATTATGTCTAGTAGGTCACCTTACGAGTCATACCTGTGAGGCATACCAGCTACCAACTGTCTTTTCTGTGTAATTTTTAGGGTTATACTTGTAACTACTATAAATACTTACGCTACGTTTTATTTTTAAAAAAAGGGAGAAGAACGAGATTTCATTTATGAGAGACATTGAATGTGCCTTTGAATATTCTCTCAAGAATATTTTAGGGCTCTAGCAAAGTTCTTCATTTTTCTCTTGAAAAATCCAATTTTGGGGATTGCAAATCTTATTTTGTACTTATTGTCAATCTATCAAGCTTGTGGTTTGCAACTTGTGCTATCTTCAATCTTTATTGCTTTGGGTAAAATTCTCAATCATGTCTCGTATTTGCATTTTTATTGGTTTTGCCTTAGCCATGAGTAGCTAAGCATCCACAACTTGGGTTTGTAGGAACCATGGGTAGTTGAGTTAAGATGACCTAGGTTAGTGCATGTATATGATTAGGGTTTTGCATGTATTATTTATTTCTCTTCATTATGATTGTTGTTTTGTGGTGGCCAACACCAACCCCACCTACTATCACAATCCCGACCAAGGTAGTGATGAATACAAAAAGGGAAATAGATGACAAGATTTGATTGATACGTTCTCATCTAATCAACCAAACCTAACCAAGTGGAGATTGACTGGGATAATAGGTAACGGTTAGTTGGCATACCATGGTTGCCAACCAAACGCCATGGTGAAATTTGACCTTTACCTTCACAAGAGGGCAGGAAGATCCTAAGTTACCGTCCTGTATGCGAATCTCTAATTATAGTTATGTTATCTAGGTTAACCGAGTCAACAAACCATTGGGAACACAATTCCCAAGTTGTCCCTAAAATTGATTGTTTTCCTGCATCGTAGTATAGTCTCTATTTATTTTTTTTCTTGAATCAAACCCCCCTCCCCCATTTAGAGATTTTAGTTATAGATACTTGAAATGACTAGTAGTGAAGTCTTGCAGTCAACCCTATATTCCCTGTGGATTTGACCCTAACCTTTGGTTAGGTTAATTACTAACAGCGATGGTTTTCTTATTAGAGCGTGAACATCAGTATTAAAAAATTATTGCATTGCTGCGAAATACGACTAGGTTTTTACTTGATTTTACTATTAGTTAGTTCAAGTGTTAATTTCTAGATTCTCCTGTATTTTATTTTTACTTTTTGTTTTTGCTATTTAGCACCATGACTAAACAAAATCTCTACATTGTAAACAACATGTTGGAAACTTTGCAAAGGTGAGCCCTATTTTGTGGACAAGAGTCTGAAGACACCCAAATTCACTGCAAAATTTTACTCAAATGTTGAGGGGGGTTCTTCATACAAGACATCCTACCTGGGAGGCCATGGCTCTTCAAGCCTTCCCCATGACTGTCCGGAGTGTAGCTACTAAATGGTGGTAAATTCTATCATCAGATGTTTGTTCCAGCTGGGGGGAAGGTGCAGAGAGTCTTCATCATGAACTTCTATAAAGGGCCCAACAAGTGAGAGCTATAAGATAGCATCTGCAATTTTAAAAGGGTGCCAGGAGAATCTATGGTGGCAGCTTAGGAAAGGTATAAGAACTGCTTGGCAATAAACTGAAACCATTATCTGACTGATGATGAATTGGTGGCTAACTTTTACAGAGCACTACTCTCAGAACAATAAGGATATGTTGATGCTTTATCTGTTGGGGAGTGTTTGGCATTTCTGAGACAACCATTTAGCAAAGTCGCTGAATACACAGATAAGTTATTTGCAATCACGTAATTTTTTCAACCACAGCAAAAGAAACTAGTACCATCCACTAGTACATCCGAGAGAACCCCAAGCAATACCAAAAAAGAGAGTACACCTAATTGGCTCAGGTTACCACCCCAATATTGCATCACTGATAAGCTGACAAGGATTAAGCATATGCTTGAAAAAGTCCTGATCAAGGTCAACGAGCAAGAGGATGTTGTTCGAGAGATAAAGTTTGATATTATCAAGGGTAACTAAAAAGTGGAACAACAAACCATAGCAATACAAAAGCTTGGAGACAGGATGGAGCAACTTGTTGAATAGCTAGAGTCGGTGCAGGATGAGCAAAGGAGGTGTCGAAGGAGCAGCGATAAGACTCCTAGAGAATTTTGAGTATCTTGGAAGGGAAAGTTGAGCCACAACATTAAATAAGGCGCTTCTTGGGAGGCAACCCAAGCATCTTTTGTGTTTTGGATTATTTTATGATGTTTTCATTTGTTTAACTTGTAGGATGGTATTCTACTATTTTGTTATGATTATTAAGACTTAAAATCAATTGTATTACTTTGTATTTTTGTGTATCTTGAGTAATTGGTTGCAGGAACAAATCAGAGAATGAGGAGTAGAGAGATTATTGATTGGGCCAGCCTCTACAACCAGGCCTATAAGTCGTAGTCATCATTATGACTTGTAGTCATGCCTCATGGAGAGAAACAATAACCATGGCAAGTTAATGCACATGTTATGAGCCAACCTTACGAATTGTAGAGTCCTCTACGAGTCATAAGTGGGGTTCATAGTGCCCAGGTATGACATCAACCTTCTCTTAAGTGTAGGGTTTACTATGAGATCGAGATCTATGAGTCGTAGAATGCCCTATAACTTGTAGTCGGGGTCTAGTAGACCTAGCCTGCAGAATTTTAAAAGTGATCTGGTTTGGAATACTAAAAGACTAATGTCTTTTAGCTTATCATTTCCCTCCCTAAAATGGTTTTTCTTTCTCTATATCCCCACAGACATAATTTTACACTATTATATTCATCCCTAAACCATTCCTCTATTAGCATATCCCTGCAAAGGAAATTCCCTAGGGTTTCGACTTTTACTCTCCTTCTCAATACATCTTCATCTTTCATCTAGTAAGTTTTTGTGGTTAAGTTTGGCATACCCATGAGATAATCTTGCTTTGTTGGTATTTGAATGAATATTGTGTGATATGGGTAAGCAAAATCCTTTTGTAAGTGATTAGGGTAGTATAAAGAGTATGATTGAGAATCGCCTACTCCCCTCTAATGATCAGATTCTCTATTTCCATCCTTGCTTAATAATGGTGAAGTTTGATGTAGTGGTTGAGTGCGTTTGTCTCATGATCTATGAGTAATTATCTTGTAAGACTATGTTGGGGCTAAAATTTGTTGGTGTTTGGGTGTTATAATCTTGTTGTTATGAAAAACTCTGGTATGAACTTGAGTAACCCTTTGTATGCCTCTGTGTGTGCTATGATATTGATGAAATTGGGTGATTTTTGAAAGTAGTTCATACTAGAAATATTTTTACCAGAAAGGAGGATTCATATTTCATTATGAGATATCTTGTAAAATGGAGTAATTAGATTTAGTATAGGGTTAACTAAGTATTTTTGATTTCTTGTGCTTCTTGGGTACCTTTTGGTCATTATGGGAAGGTTAGAGGCACCCAGGGTGCTCTATTTTCTGCTATGGGGATCCACTATGAGTTGTAGGTCACCCTACAAAATGTATTGGGCCTTCGTAGAAGGCAACAGTCATCTATGGTGCCGTAACATTTTCCATATGAGCCTCACCTACGACTTATAGAGTTGGTCTCGTGGTCTAGATCTTAATTTTCAAAATGTTTCTAGAATGAGATACAATCATAGACTATGACTCATAGGATAACCCTACGAGTCGTACCTACGTCTCATGGCTGATTCCAAAATGTATTTCTCTCAGATACCTTGGTACTACGAGGCTACAGTACAGCTTGTAGATCACCCTACGAGTTGTGCCTTCACCTCATACCTACAACCCTGCACCTAGTTTAGTTGTTATTACTTGAGTAATTTTATTGTTTCTTGAGTGACTATTTTATGAGTTAAGCATGTGTTTGAACAACACATCATGGGACTTATGCTTTGGTTTGTTGTGATTTTTCAGAGACAATGCCGCCAAGAGGCCAAAGGCATACTGCCTTGACTTCAGGACATCGACTGCAAGATGAAACATCATATGATGGTCAATCCACTAAGGGGATGAATGTGTACCCTGACCTTGAAGCGAACGTGCCCTTGATAAGATCACAAACAACAAGGGTTCCGATGGAAGTGGAGAGCCCATCCCAATCTGAAGAAGAGGATGACGAAGAATGGTCAAATGATGATGATTCACTTTATGAGCATGATTTGCTTGAGATATCTCAAGCTCAGCCAGAGGAGACTAGCTACCCCCCTACAGCCAGTCAATTCTACCTACACTATCACCTCCACAGACCTCCAAAACACAAGGTGGTGTGTCCAAGGATGAGAGAGATTTATAAAAAGGGACTAGAACCAAAAAGTTGAGGGAGGCTAGTGTGGAGATTTCATAAGAAGGCTATGTTAAAAGACTTAGGGCTAAATAGTATACGGGGGCTAGAAGACAAAATTGAGCACTACGGGCTAGGATGGCTATCATAAGTATTAGGAAAGTAAGCCCCATACCAGGTCCAAGAATTCTATGCTTCCTACTATGCTCTGTACGCAGCAATCTTTCGAGGCACAAAAAGTCCATTGAGCACCCATGATTGAGTGAAGTCCTAGTCAGAGTAAGGTTGTTGATATCTCGAAAGGAACCATTTGGAAGGTGCAGTTTGGGCCAAATTACAGAGTGCCACATTCCACTGCAGAGTATGATCATAGGATTGCAGATATGAGAATGGCAGTTAATCAAAAGGATGTCAGGCTAAGCATAGACCTCCTTAGATGGATAGCAAGCCAAATTTTTTAGGAAGGTGTTAAGCCAACATGGGTTACAAACCACATTGAGTATATTTTGATGGCCGACCTCTCATTCAAGGCAAAGTTTTGGTGGTCCATTATCCACTGGCATATCAGACCCACGTTCACGGATAATGTGATCATATTGGAGAGGGTTGCGTTGTAGGCTAGCATTATGGTACAAAATTAACTTGGCTCACATTATGGTAGAGCAGATCCACGAGTAAGCATTGCCATTCCCTATTTTGATTCATAGATTATACAAGGAAGCTGGGTGTGTGTCTCTCTCCACTTGGACCCTCATATAGAGGTTGTGTGTATGATGGACCCCAGTCTAATCAAGGTTGACGAGAACCGAGTAGCCCTAGAAAGAGTTGTTCCACCTTTTATTCCAGAGCCATTCACGGTAGAGCCTCAGATATAGGGTTTGACTCCAGCTACCACCGATACTACTCTGGCATCTACAAAGCCTACACTAGCCATTGAGATTAAGTCCATGTTATCCTCGAGTACTGCAGCACTAGCAGCATCTATATTATAGGTTGATTCAATTATCTCTACTGTTGCTTTTCAGGCACTATTATGTAGGGTGGCTATGGCAGAGTCCAGACTACAAGCTTTAGCAGCACAGGTCAGACCTTGGGTCAGCCAGACTATTCAGGACTTAGAGAAGAGGGTGAAGGCATTCGCCCGCGATTTAATTGCTGAAAGAGTTAGAATGGTGGATGCTCGTGTAGATGCTTTTGAGGCGAGAGTCCAACAGAGACTTGAGGGTTCTAGGCCTGCTGACATGAGCGTAGTGACTAAGGAGTTTGCCAAGTTCAAGGCTGACTTATTACAGATGTTAGTAGCACCTATTGCAGTCCCCGAGGTGGCACCGGTGGTGACGATGTGTTTGACTGGATGGCTGACTGCCTACATGCTCATGGGAAGAGGCCCCCCAAGGTAGATGACCCAAATTTGAGCTAGAAGAGGCCTACACCTGATGACCCAGCAGCCCCGGTAGAGGAACTGATACCAGAGGAGGTGGTGCAGGAGTCGATCTTGTTGGCGGCCATATAAAGAAATAAGGAGCAACAGCATTCACATAGAGAGGGTAGCTCACGTACAGTTGTGATCCAGATTACTGAGGAGAAGGTTATGACCTAGGACCCTACTGAAAAGATAGATATCGGTGCTTGACCACCATGATATTTGACCCTTTTGACCCCAGTTCTTATCTTTTCTTTATGGATACATTGTTCGTTTGTTGGACAATCTTTTTATTATGTTGGTTTTTGGAGTTGTTTAAATATTTTGATGTTGGATGTTGTTTTTACCTATATTCTGGATGTTAGTTTTTTGTTTTTAATGTGTATGTGTGTGTATATATATATTATCGTGTTTGGTTTTTCATTCTTGTCTTTACTTTGCGGATAAAATATTCTATTTTTGTGGGGTGTGGAAAGTTACGGATTAAGATGAAGTCTGAATAGCCTCGAGTCCATAATTTCCCCTGTTTTTTATCCCAAGGTTTCTTGCCATGTTTCTTTTTCCTTGTGGATGTTTAATTTTTTGTTGAACCGACATGTTTTTAGATAGTGTTGATAGTTTGTAAATAGAAGGTAGTGTTATCTGTTAGCATATACATAGTCTCTAAATGCTTTTTGAATTTCGATGCAAAATTGGGTACCCCTCAAAAATTTTAAGATTGTGGTTATTGATGCATTCATGCATTTTGAGTATCTAGCAATGTTTGTTGTGATAATGTGAAGGTAAGCTGAGGCTTAAAGCAAGACCTATGAGTCTATACTTGATTATGGGTGCAATGCCATGTGTGTTGTGAGATTATTTTGTTGCATTCATGCATCATGTATGGACTCGAAACTTCCCTTGTTACTCTAAAAGTGGTTTGGTGGTGTAGTTGATTTGGAAAGGATCTTAGGTCTTTGTTCTTTCAGTGAACCCACTTTTAGCCTAAATGACCTACCAAATGAGTGAGGAAATCCCTTGTTCCAAATTTTTGAGCTTCTCATATATTCATTCTTTCTTGACACCTTACTAGCTTAACCTTGTCTGATGAAATACCTTGATATTGGCCATGGTCTATCCTAGAACATATGAACCTTAATTGAGGCTAAAAGCCTAAGTTGAGGGGGGCTACAAATTATGGCCCTGGTTTGGGGAATAGATATTATGTACTTCACCTCAGGCTAAAAGCCTAAGTTGAGGGTGGCTCTTATTGTGGTAAAGTAATAACAATGAGGTGGTTAGTTATGAAATAAAGAATGAAATGAAAAATCATGAGTTAGGTGAAGAAAAAAAAAACGAAAGTGCCTTGAGTTGAGATAAAGCAGCAAAAAATGAGTTCAGAAATAAGGCACAGCTGAAAATAGAAAGAAAGCACTCGAGAAATGTTTGAAACAGGAGAATAAGGGTGGATTTAATGAAAACGGTTGGGTTATGAAAGCAAAAGTGTCGGTAAACATGGTTCAAGGATAGCTTTTAGTCACTACTTGCCTAAAATGCCATACCAAAGCCCCCTGAACCTATGTTACAAGCCCTTATGTCCTAAAGTGATCCAAATCCACTTTATTACCAAGCCAGAAGATGAGTATAGAGGCAAGCCTATAGTTTTAGTCATTTTGCATGAATTTCATTTGTGAGAGTAAGAATGCTTCCTCCGTCCCTGAATTCTAAATGCTTTTTGAGTGAGTAAGAGGGACTTCTTTTCTGTGAGGGCACTTGCACTACTTGATTAGCATATGGCTACACCAGTGATTCTGGATAGTTGATGATCCTTAGCTTATCATAGTTGGGTTTCCAGATTCATCATCATGTTTTTGTTGTGCTTAGTACTTTACAATCTGGTTTTGAAAATGATAGTTGGGTACCTGGATTAGAAGTGAATGATCTATATGTCATTGGTATAATTGCTATGTATTTCTCATTGTCTGCATAGATTGAGTCGTCGCTTGAGGACAAGCAATTATTCTAAGTTGAGCGTGTTGATATGTTGTCAAAATACAACACATTTGATGCCTAAAAAAAGAGATTTTTTGAGTTCTTAATGCGACTTTTTATGATTTTTATGTGTTTTTATATTGTTCTTGTAGAAAGTTAGGTTGGCCTGATTTCGAAGGAAAATTGCAGATTTTGCTGACCACTCATAGGTCACCCTATGAGTCGTACCTGTGAGGCATATCCGCTGCCAGTTGTCTTTTCTGTGTAATTTTTAGGTTCAAACTTGTAACTACTATAAATACTTTAAGTTAGGTTTTATTTTTTTTAAAAGGGAGAAGAACGAGATTCCATTTTTGAGAGACATTGAATATGCCTTTGAATATTCTCTCAAAAATATTTTAGGGTTCTAGCAAAGTTCTTCATTTTTCTCTTGGAAAATCCAATTTTGGGGATTGTAAATCTTGCTTTGTACTTATTATCAATCTATCAAGCTTGTGGTTTGCAACTTGTGGTGCCTTCAATCTTCATTGCTTTGGGTAAAATTCTTAATCATGTCTTATATTTGCATTTTTGTTGGTTTTGCCTTAGCCATGAGTAGCTAAGCACCCACAACTTGGGGTTGTGGGAACCATGGGTAGTTGACTTGAGATGACCTAGGTTTGTGCATTTATATGATTAGGGTTTTGCATGTATTATCTATTTCTCTTCATTATGATTATTCTTTAGTGGTGGCCAACACCGAACCCCACCTACTAACACGATCCTGACCAAGTTAGTGACGAATAGGAAAAGGGAAATAGATGATAGGATTCGATTGATATGTTCTCATCTAATCAATTAAACTTGACCAAGGGGAGGTCGATTGGGATAATAGGTAATGGTTAGTTGGCACGCCATGGTTCTTGACCAAGCGCCAAGGTGAAATTCAAACGGTTAGTTAGGACGCCAGGTTTGCCAACCAAGTGACATAGTGAAATTTAACCTTTACCTTCAGCAGGGCTGGAAAAACCTAAGTTGCCATCCTACTTGCTAATCTCTAATTGTAGTTATGTTATCTAGGTTAATCGAGTCAACGAACCATAGGGAACACAATTCCCAAGTTGTCCCTAAAATTGAGTGTTTTCCTGCATTGTAGTATAGTTTCTATTTCTTTTTGTTCTTGAATCACAAAAAAATGCTTTTTGAATTTCGATGCAAAATTGGGTACCCCTCAAAAATTTTAAGATTGTGGTTATTGATGCAATTCTTTTTGTTCTTGAATCACAAAACCCCCCTTTTAGAGATTTTAGTTATAGATACTTGAAATGATTGGTAGTGAAGTCTTGCAGTCAACCTTGTATTCCCTGCGGATTCAAACCTAACATTCAGTTAGGTTAATTACTGACAGCGATCGCTTTCTTATTAGAGCATGAACATCAATATCAGTGAGTCCTCATGTCCGAGGACACTAGCTATGCTACTCTTACTTTTGATATCTGTTTTGTTGAACACTTGATACTATTAGGGTGAGTCCAGAAAGTGTCTTGGCCCCCTCTCCAATCTATATTAGAGGTGTTGTTGGAACAATTGATGTACTTATGCTTTGAGCTATGGCTCCTTTATGCTTTATAAATATCAAGACTTCCCTTAGTTTTGCTTCCCTTATTTATATATTTTGTTGTTGTTTATTTTTCTTCCGAGACCGAGGATGTGTGAATGATATGCTAAGAGGCTTTTTGGGGTTCCTTTGGGTTCTTTATTCGCCGTGTCACGTCTAGACCCTAGGCTTGGGTCATGATAAACTTGGTATTAGAGAACTAGGTTATTAGTTAATGGTCCTTGGAATCCAATACACTATGATGATTAGAGTCTTGTTCATGGTTGTGAAGTGCACCACAACTACGAGTGAGAGGCTATGAGGCATTTTAGGAAATGTTTCCCTTCTTCATGATCTATGTGGTACTTTAGAAGTAAGGTAAGGCTTTTTTCTCTAATGAATATTCTTTGCTATTTTAGATCATGCCTATTCCAAGAGGAAGACTAAGGAGAGCCCATTCACCTGAGGAGCAATCGGCCCCTCCTGCTCCTCAAGATGGGAGAGTAGCCCATGATGTGCTCCAAGATACTATCACTATTTTGGCTCATGCTATGACCAACAAAATCAACCAAGGGGCCCAAAACCTCATGCTCCTACTCTGGCCTCTAGGGTGAGGGATTTTACTAGGATGAATCCACCGGAGTTCCATGGATCCAAGATGGATGAGGATTCCAAAGAATTCATTGATAAGATGTATAATATGTTGTCGATTATGAGGATTAACTCAGAGGAGAAAGCGGAGTTGGCAGCTTATCAACTCAAAGAGGTGGCTCAATTATGGTACACTCTATTGAAGATAGAGAAGGGGAATGATAATGTTATCCTTAAGGATGAGTTCAAAGTGGCATTTCTCAACCAGTTCTTTCTTATTGAGCTAAGGGAGGTGAAGATGATGGAATTTATGAATCTAAAGCAAGGGTCTATGAGTGTGAGGGAATATGCTCTCAACTTCAACCAACTCTCCAAGTATGCCCCATAATTAATAGTCGAGCCGAGGTCAAGGATGAACAAATTTGTGACAGGTGCATCTAACTTGGTTAATAAGGAATTTCATATCGCCATGCTAATAGGTGATATGGATTTGTCCCACCTCATGACATATGTTGAATAACTAGAGGATGAAAAGCTTAGGAAGAGAAAAAGTGGTAAGTCTAAGAAGGCTCGTGTTGAAGGTGGATTAAAAAATTCCAAGGGTGGCTAGTTTCCTCAAGGCCAAGTGTCTTCTAATGCTCCTAATATAAGGTTTACTAATGACAACCCTATATGCCAAAGATGTGGTAGGAGCCATAACGGCTCATGTTTGAAGCACACTAATGCTTGCTATGGTTGTGGTGAGGTGGGCCATAAGGTGATTGATTGTCCTCATACTCAAAACAAAGGTAGAGATGGTCATCCATAAGGCCAAGGTGCAAATGCGGGTACAAAGGGAAGAGGAGGCCAACAAAGGGGTGCTCCAAGGCAAAATATGTTTTATTCTCTTCAAGGGAGACAAGGGGTAAATGAGGTGTCCGTTGTTATCACTGGTATATTAAAGGCTTTTTATTTTGATGTGTATGCTTTGATAGACCCGGTTTCTACTCATTTTTTATTACTCCTTTTGTTGTTGAAAAGCTCCATGTTGGTCTCGAATTATTGTGTGAACCTTATGAAGTTTCTACCCCCGTTGGTGAGTCCATTGTTGCCAAAAAGAGTCTATCAAAATTGTCTCATTTTCATCTTGCATAAAATCTTGCATTTTAATTTTGTTGAATTAGAGACAATGGACTTTGATGTCATTCTTGGGATTGATTGGTTGTATGCATATTATGTTTCTATTGACTGTAAAACCCGCAGGGTTAAATTTCAATTCCAAATGAACCCGTCCTTGAGTGGGAAAGTTGTGATGTACTGGTCAAGGGTAGATTCATTTCTTGTCTTATAGCCCAAAAGTTGATTTCTAAGGGGTATCTCTGGCATCTTGTGAGGGTTAGGGATGTAGAGTCCAAATTCCTTCCTATAGAGTCAGTTCTGGTGGTTGATGAGTTCTTTGATGTCTTTTCCGATGAGCTTCCCAGTATTCCTCCTAAAATGGAAATAAACTTCGGTATAAACCTTCTTCAATCCATTTCTATTCCTCCTTACCGTATGGCCCCGACGGAGTTGAAGGAGCAATTAAGGGATTTGTTGGAGAAAGGTTTTAGAAGGCCTAGTAAGTCACCTTAGGGTGCACCAGTATTGTTTGTGAAGAAAAAGGATGGTTCCCTTAGAATATGCATTGATTACCGGTAACTTAATAGCATCACCATAAAGAACAAGTACCCTCTACCAATGATTGATGACCTTTTTGATCAACTTCAAGGGGCTAGTCACTTTTCTAAGTTTGATCTTCAATCTGATATCACCAAGTGAATGTGAGGGAGTGTGACATTCCCAAGACGGCTTTACGGACTAGGTATGGGCACTTTGAGTTGTGTTTATGTCCCTTGGGTTGACTAATGCATCGACTATATTTATGGAGCTCATGAATAGGGTCTTTAAACCCTACCTTAACTTTGAGTTTGTGGGTATGTCCTTTGGGTTGACTAATACACCAGCTAAATTTATGGATCTTATGAATAGGGTCTTTAAACGCTACCTTGACTTGTTTGTGGTGGTTTTTATTGATGATATCTTGATTTACTCCCATAGTGAGGAGGAGCATGTGGATTACTTGAGATTGGTATTGCAAATCTTGAGGGAGAAGAGGTTGTATGCTGAATATGAAAAATGTGAATTTTGATTGAAAGCAGCTGCTTTTCTAGGGTATGTAGTTTTGGGTGATGGCATTAAAGTAGATCTTAAGAAAACAGAGGTGATTAGAAATTGGCCTAGACCTTTGACTCCATCAAACATTAAAAGTTTCTTAGGTTCAGTGTGTTATTACCGGATGTTTGTAAATGGCTTCTCTTCTATTGCTTCTCCCATGATTAAATTGACCCAAAAGAAGTTGAAAGTAGTGTGGACTGATGAATTTAAGAAGAGTTTCCAAACGTTGAAAGATAAGCTTGTCTCTACTCCTATCTTGTCTCTATCAAAAGGGTTGGAAGGATTTATTGTGTATTATGATGCCTCAAGAATTGGTTTGAGGTGTGTTTTGATGCAAAATAGTGAGGTGATAGCATATGCCTCTAGAGAACGTAAGGTACATGAGAAGAATTATCCCACCCATGATCTTAAATGGGCAACTGTGGTATTTGCTTTGAAAATTTGGTGTCACTAACTTGTATGCGGTTCATGTTGATGTGTTCACCGATCATAAGAGTCTCTAATATGTGTTCACCCAAAAAGATCTTAACTTGAGACAAAGAAAGTGTTTAGAGCTCCTTAAAGATTATGATATGAGTGTGCATTAACACCACAGCAAAGCTCATATTGTGGCCGATGCTTTAAGTAAGGTATCTATGAGTAATCTAGGTCATATTGATGATGTTGGCAAGGAGGTGGCTAGAGAGGTTCATCAGTTGGCTAGATTAGGGGTTAGGTTGGATGAGGTTGACAATGGTGGTTTAGTGGTTGTTGATGGGTCTAAATCTTCCTTGATTGAGGAGGTGAAAGGTAAAACAAGATCTTGACCCTGCCTTGCTAGTGTTGAAGGCCTTGGAGAAAGATGGTAAAGTGGAGGTTTTCTCCCAAGAGGGAGATGGTGCCCTTAGGTACCAAGGTAGATTGTGTTTGCCCAATATGGATGATTTGAAAGAATTGATCTTGAAAGAGGCTCATAATTCATCCTATTCCATTCACCTCGGTTCTATAAAGATGGATAGAGATTTGAGGAAAGTGTTTTAGTGGAGTAGTATGAAGAGGGACATTGCCAAGTTCATATTCGAATGTCACAATTGATAAAAGGTCGAGTGGCCTAACCCAAGATATAGAGATTCCTACTTGAAAGTGGGAAGAGATAAACATGGATTTTGTGGTTAGGTTCCATAAGACCAGGAAGTATTTTGATTCTATTTGGGTTGTTGTAGGTAGAATGACAAAGTCGACTCACTTTCTACTGGTCAAAACTACTTATGGTGCTGAAGATTATGCCAAGTTGTATATGCATGAGTTGCTTAGATTGAATGGGGTGCCCTTGTCTATCATTTCGGATCATGGTGCTCAATTCACTTCTCACTTTTGGAGGTCTTTCCAAAGAGGTCTTGGTACCAAGGTTAAGCTTATACGGCCTTTCACCCTCAAACGGATGGCCAAGCTGAATGAATAATCTAAACTCTTGAGGATATGCTTAGAGCTTGTATTTTGAAGTTTAAGGGTAGTTGGAATGAACATCTTCCACTAATTGAATTTGTTTACAAGAATAACTGCCACTCAAGCATTGGTATGGCTCCTTTTGAAGCTCTTTATAGTAGGCATTGTAGATCACCTCTTGGGTGGTTTGAAGTGGGTTAAATGGCTTTACTAGGTCCGGATTTGGTCATGGAAGGCTTGGAGAAGGTGAGATTGATTAGGGAGAGGTTGAAAATAGCCTAAAGTAGACAAAAGTTCTATGCCAATGTGAGGAGAAGAGGTCTTGAGTTTAAGGTTGGTGATTTGGTTTACTTGAAAGTCTCACCCATGAAGGGTGTGGTTCGATTTAGCAAGTACGGGAAGTTAAGCCTATGGTTTATGTGTCCTTATAGAGTTTTGAGGAGGATTGGTAAGGTTGCATATGAGTTGGAGTTACCTATCGAGATGGACATGGTTTATCCGATCTTCCATGTGTCCATTTTGAGAAAGTTGTGGGTGACCCAAGTGCTATAGTGATCTTGGATGTTATGGGTGTTGTAGAAGATAATTTGACTTTTGAGGAGGTCCCAGTGCAGATTTTGGATAGGCAAGTAAAGAGGTTGAGAAACAAAGATGTGACTTCCATTAAGGTCCTTTGGAGGAACCAACAAGTTGAAAGTGTCACGTGGAAAGCTGAGGCAGACATGAGAAGGAGATATTCATGCCTCTTTCATTCTACTCAAGCCTAAGGTACTATTTTAAGTCCCCTATATGATTTCAAGTCTTAAGTTTCAGCCTTATGCCATTTTGCATGTATTCATGTTTATGTTGACAAGTTTAAGGTGATTTTTACATTTATGTTGAGATTTTGAAAATGATCTTTAAATGCATTTGTTGCATTCATATTGGACTGAAATCTTCATGATTACTTCTCTTATGTACGTTTCTTTGACATTTGGGAACGCATGTTCCCAAGGGGGAAATATTGAGACGCCCCAAAAATGTGCTTCGAAAATGCTCATAATCATAATTTTCATGTATCTTAAAATCCCTGCATGATATCAAAAATCCAACTTCATATTTTTTGTCAGGGGGCAAAATTGAGTGGAAAATGGGTATAACCTCGATTTTAGAGGACCCGTAGCGAAAAATAACTTTTGGCAAATTTTTAATTCTAGTGGTTGTCCGCGATGTCTCAGCAACACAAACCTGTTGCGGAGGTGTGTTTGCACTTTCTTAATTTTTCCTGTTTCACCTAATGCATTGGGGCCTTAGCTTCATGCCTACCTATGCATAAAAACACCTATACTTAGTCATTTTTCAACACTATATCACTCAAGACCCTCTTTAAAATCCTCTCCAACACTTGACCAAATATTTCATTCGAATTCAAGTGGCTCAAGCATAGTTCTGAATCTGAAGAACTCCCTTCAAGCTTCACGTCAATATCAAGAAAACCCAAGTTTGAGATATGTGGGTTTCAACTATTGGGTCTTTTCACCCATAGTGCCCAATCTCCCTTTTTATGAAAATTGCATATTTTCAAATTGTATCTTCTATGGGTATCTCTTATTATGAATTTTGATTATAAATTATGTTGGAGTTTTGTAAAATGTTGATGGTTTATGCATGTTTATCTATTCCAAGCTGATACTATGAATTGGTTTTGTCTATGGAGACTAAGCATGTTTTGGGCCATGAAACTATGATATATTATGAGATTTGATAATGGACTTTTAGGTATATTACGTGAGGGTTTTACTATGTGTTGGTGGGTTGATTTACATTGAGTTTTCTCATATTATTTCACTCTTGAATTGCATGATTTTGAACTAGCATTACACACCCGCCAAGTGTTTAATAAAATATTTAGACAAGGATTCTATCCAATCCATAATTATATCATTTTATTTATATTATTCACACAATCAAGATCTAAATAATTAGTTTGTTTTATTTAATCTTTTATTCCATAAGGCATTATATCTATCTGATCTTGTGTAATTATTATAATATTGTGGTGTCTCATAATATTATGGTGTCTCTTCTTCCATAATTTCTTCTTCTATACTATCTATTCTTAAATTATCTTACCCGATCCGTATTATGTAAAATAGCCCGTCCCTTGAGCGTGGAGCCCTTGCTCTATCCCCCCTTTGATTTTGGTCGATCTATTTATCTTGTGTTTTTATTTCGATTTTTTCTTTATACTTTTGGATTTCTGCCATTAATCTGATTTCTTCGTCTTTTTCCTGTTGTTTTTCATATATATCTTTTAATCTTTGTAGTTCCATTTCTAATTCCTTTATATTGTATGTATGCATTGACCTTATGGAAAGTATCTATGGTGTTGCAAGTTGACCACACCTTATTGGGGGATGGCATGCCCAATCACCTTGTTGAGAGGGTGACAAGCCTCAACCACCTTATGCTCATAATTCATAATAAAAGATACTCATATGTGATACAACTTGAAAACATACAATTTTCATAAAAAGAGGAGGTTGGGCTCTATCGGTGAAAGGACCCAATAGATGAAACTCACATACCTCAAACATGGATTTTTTTGAGATGAGCTTGAAGGAAACTTAGAGCTTCAAGTGAATTCTTGAGTTCCAAAGTTAAGCTTGAAATCCTTGAACTTGGTATGAGATATTTGGTTAAGTCTTGGAGAGGTTCTTGTGAGGGTTTTGAGTGATATAAAGTTGAAAAATAGCTAAGTATGGGTGATTTCACATTTAAGTAGGCATGGGGCTATGACCCCGATGCCCTTGGGCACATATGAAAATGTAAGGGAAATTTTTACTAGTCTGCGTCTAGTTCGCAATGCAGACCTAGCGCAAAGGAAATTTTTTACACTGCTCTGTGCCCCTGGTGCATCGCAGCCAGGGTGAGGATGCTCTTTGGAATTTGTAAATTAGCGAAAATTATGTTTCGCTATGGGTCCTCTAAAATTCGAGTTATGCTCATTTCCCATTTGATTTTGCCCCCTGATCAAGAATATGAAGTCAGAATTTTGATATCAAGCATGGATTTTGAGATATATGGAGATTATGATTATGGGCATTCCAAAACACATTTTTGGGGCATTTCAGTTGGAGAACCCACCAGCATAATGGGCTCTCTTAAAATCATTCACTGTCTTTTCTTTGAGTGTTTCCCTTTTAATCTTTTCAGCATAAGTCATAAGCCTAAAAATATCCATATCATGAATACACATGGACATATGACATTCTTTCGCAACCAAATCAGAGATCCTAGAAATAAACTTGTGCATTCTTGCACAGGGGTTAGCCACTAGCGTGGGAGCACACTTTGAGAGCTTTTGTGAATTTGAGGGCATATTCCCTCATACTCATACTACTCTTCTTGAGGTTGATAAATCCTGATAGTTAGGCCTCCTTGAGCTCAAGAGGAATGAAATGGTCTAGAAAGGCAAACTTAAGCTCTTCCCAACTACTCCCATCATCACCAATCCTCTCCATCAACCATTAGGTGTACCACACTTGAGCCACATCCTTCAACTGATTGGAAGCTAGTTCAGCTTTCTCTTTTGAAGTCACTCCCATTATATTCAACACGTTAGAGAGTAAGTCAATGAAGTCTTAGGCATCCTCATCAACTTTTGACCTATAAAACTCCAGAGAATTCATTCGGGTAAAATCTCTCACTCTAGCAACTAGAGTAGGAGCATGAGGAGAAGGATTTGTCTGCCTAGCTTGGTTGGTCACCACTTGGGCAAGCATGGTAAAGGCAGTCGAAAATTTATCCTGAGTAACTGTCTCCCCCATAGGTTATTGAGGGAATTGATCCTCATTAATAGGTAGAGGGGCTCTTCTTAAAGGTAGCTTCTGTAAGGCATCAAGGATGTCAAAGTTAGGAAGTCTTAACACATGGTCCAAAGCATGACATTAGAAATGAAGAAGTAGGGCAGTTCCTAAAATACCATCATAGCCTCTAACTCATAGGTATGGTGCACTTTACACCCATGAATAGGATTGTGTTGGATTCTGAGGATCATTTATAAACCTAGTACTCTGATACCAAACTTCTCACGACCCAAGCCTAAGGCTTAGGAGTGACATGGCGAATGAAAACCCAAGAGTTCCCAAACAAGTCTCGTAGAGTTCCCAAACAATTTAAGCCTTTTAAAATTAAAAAAATCACATTTTTTTAGCTTTTCAATAAACTTTCAAACTAAGCCCAAAAACTGATCCAACAGGACTCGAAATGACTATTTGGAGGGATAAAATAATAATTTTTCTAAAAATACCTAAATGACCATTAGGTCATTACAATTAGCCAGATAGGTGCAAAAATAGCAATAGAAAAAGAGAAACTTGACTTGTAGAATCAAAGCTCAATCCTTGACAAGTCAGTTCACAAGAATCTTAGGAATTCTGAGAAGTGCTCATGTCAAAGAGAGCTAAACAAGAGCAAAAGTACATAGGCCAGCAATGGAGAGATGAAATTCAAAAATAGGAAAATATGCTAAAAGTATTGATGTTCAAATATATTTTCAAGTGATAAAATACAAAATATTATATTTTAAAAAAGAAATTAAATATGGTACTTTCTAATGTGTAATGCTTATAGAGAGTGTGTTGAGAGGTGGTTTCAAAGTTAGAAGTGCGAGAATTATAAAGGAAAGAATAGAAAGTCAATTATAGAGTTTCACAAATAAAGAAAAGATTCAGCCTTATCAATCAAGAAAAGTATTTTCCTTAAAAGACAAATTAGTCAATTAAAATTCAAAATAAAGTGAATATATTAGACTATGATTTTTAGACTTTAAATATTAATTTTCCATTCAATCTAAGCTTGATTGAGTGGAATTTTGCACCTACAAACTTTTTTTTTTGCATAGAACTTGATTTTAAAGTTAGTTTTCAAACTCGAAAACTTTGAATTTTAGCTCTAAAATTGACTGTTTTGCCCCTAAGCCTAATTTCTGCCAATATGATTATCAAAATGCTCCACTTGATGCATACTATCAACTGTTGATAGTGGTGGATCGATATGAGGATCATTTTACAAGTTAGGTTGATTGAAAGCTTGTTCGAGTGCTTTGAATTTTCTTGTAGTAAAGAAGACAAGTGTTGGAAGGTTGAAGGCAGAGGGCTGAAGGAGTGAGACAGAGAGAGAGAGCGTGAGAGATAGATTACAAGTTAGGTTGATTGAAAGCTTGTTCGAGTGCGATTTAGGCATTGAGATAGGGTCGACAAACTTTTTGGCACTGAATTTGAGTTATTGATCATGTTTATGTGATAGTTGTGGGATCTCAAATGACTCATGAGTAAATATGTTGATATAATATGATATTTATGGTATTCTAATTTTGATTGAGCCAAATTATAATGTAAATCTTGATTTCAATGAAATGAGATGAAATCTTGTGGATTATGATGAATTGGGATAAAATGTGATAATATGAGACTTGTGAGACCATGTGGCTAATTTATGAGATAACTGATGGCTATTGAGATACCTATGAGATGTATACATATATTTGGGATGAGTAAGATTCGGTATGATTGATATTCTTGTATAATTGGGACGAGTTAGGTCTGGTATTACTGATATTCTTACATAATTAGGATGAGTAAGGTCCGATATTATTGATATTCTTAACTACTGATATAATTATGATGATCTGAGACATGATGATGGCTTGGGCATTATGTGAGACTCTTGATATTATTCTTTATGTGCATATGATTATATGAGATTCATATATCAGTATTCCTGATGTCATTCTAAATGTACATGCATTTTTGGATTATATCATTGCTTTACATTTATTATATGTTGCTTGTAATATCCCTTGACCCGAGTAGGAGGCAAGGGTATTATGCTCCATATTAGTACCACCTCCTTGACCCCAGCAGGAGGCAATGGTGGGATACATATCTTATATTCCCTTGACCATGGGCAAGTGGCAAGGACATGACACTGTGATACTCCTTGACCATGGGCAAGTGACATGGTTGAGGCATTCTAATATTACCTTGACCACGGGCAGATGGCAAGGCTGTGGAATACTTGGCGCATGGATTGATGCGTTGTACATTACCTTCACATTATTTGATGTATGGTACCATGGGTTATTGAGAATACCTTAGTTCATTTTTATGTATAATTTAATTGTGTTTTAACCATTTAGAATGCAGTGATAGGATTCTTTGTTAGGATACTTGTTTCAACTTTCCTTACCCAGTCGGTTGAAACTACAGGGTATATTTTGGTGTACTCACCCCTACTTTGTTCCTCCCTGTAGATCGAGTACCAGGACCTGCACAGGGTACTTGATCAGTCTAGTTGAGCTATTTTGCTTCCATCCAGATCTTACTAGTGAGGCTCAAACTTCAGGTCGTCGTAGATCTTTATGATTCTCTTTATTGCTTTCTTTCAGACTTATATCAAATATTATGAGACAACTTTCTAGTTCACTTGAGGTACTCATGTCTCCAGGTTTCAAGAGATTCTTACGTTATATGAGTTGGTTTCACTTTACTTTATCTTTCTTTAGCTGCTATTTGAATTTGGGTCATGACAGATATTTTATGGGTCTTATAATTTCTACTCAAATGCATGACTTATGATTTATTTTATGATTATAAATCTATGCTAACATGAATTGATGATAATTGCATGAAATTATTAATTTTTCACATGAATTCTCTATAATTCTATTTTGGGTTCATGATTTCCATTATGGGTTAAAGTTTGAGGGTTCATTGTAAAAAAATATTCTAAATGATCTCATTTATTAGCTAATTTTGAATGATCATGCCTCCTAATATAGAAGGAGTTATAAGGCCTACAACTTACCAAATGAAAGGTATTTGAGTCTAGTTTTTAGCAAAGTAAATGACTCGTCAATACGAATTCAAAGTAAAATGTTGTGGACATATTATGAGCGACCTTCACACTTTCCTATCAGTGCGGGACATGTGGCATTTTAAGAAAGTTGGCCAAAGGCTTGTGTTTTTATATTAGAACTTAGGAATTTCATTTCTTATACACCGAAAATGCCTGAGGGTTTGTCTTAAGTGCTCTTTATCTTTTCTTCGTAATTCTATAAGGTTTCTTCATCTCCAATCTTCCCAAGTTTAAGGTAAGTTGATTTCCTTGAGAAAACCTATCCTAATCTCTATAGACAATAATATACATTATTAGCCAAGTATTTTCTTAAAGGCAAATGTGTGGTCTTGGTTAATAAAAGGGGTAGAAATTACTTTCTTTGTCATAAAGGTAAGATTCATTTCCTATATATATAAATATGATTCAAAGAGGTGTTTTGAGTTAAATTTACGGGTAGGACTCATGGGACGTTGATAGGAAGTCGTGAGTCCATGTTTTGCCTATTGTAATTGATGTATTTGTGATAAGGGAGCATGTAAAAGGATGTATTAAATGATTGTATTGATTAAAGGAGGTTGTAGTTGTATGGTATGGGGGTAGCAAGTTCATTCCAACAAAATGGAAGGTAAGGTATTGAAAATACGACCTTCATAATTTTTGCAAGTTGATTCTTGCCAAGCATTAGATGAAATGCCTAAACTACTAAAGAATATATTGTAGTTGCTTATATGAGCTTTTATTATTATCAATGCTGGTCGTAATCTCCACCAATTTAACATTATTTGACAAAGAACTCACGGAGTCGTGTTTCGAAGCCATAAGTTTGAGTTTATAGGTATCACTAGAATGGGTAAGGGGGTTGGTTATTTATGAAGTATGGATTGGGGAGTAATGTTTACCTCATAGGTAAGTTATGATCCCACATGGAAAGTAGCTAAAGACTAGGGGTGGGCGATACACCATTTATCTAGTGTAATTATTGAGCTTATTACTCATAAACCATTATTACATTTTTGGCCTTATGGTACTTCTTGAGTGGCTTCTTACATTGCCCTATATGATGTTATTGTAACAACCCTTAATTTAGCTGCTTGGAAGTGTACAAAAGCTAGACTAAAAATACTCAGGATCAGTCCACTAAGCTTAGTCCAAAGCTCATGGATGGGAACCTTAGAAAGTTTAAAAAGCTTTAAGTAAAATGTGGTTCACGAAGTCATTCACGGCCCTAGAAGGAAAGGCAATTTATAGAAGGGTTCGTAGGTGTGAGTTCCAAATATGAAGAAAATACAGAGTTTTTGAAGGTAATCCACAATTAGTAGGATGGACAATAGTCCCATGCATGACCCATACGAAGCCTTCGTAATGAGGTCCAAAAGAGTGAGAACTTTGCCAAGTGTGGAAGGACTCCATGAAGCCATCCATGACTCATGGATTAATGTACAACCCATGGATAGGGGTTTCATGGTTGGTAGTCAGTAACTAGTTTCTGAAGATTGAAAAAGGAGAACAAGATGACAAGAACCATGGCTCGTGGTTCCATGGCAGTTTTAATGAAAGGCAATTTTGTCCTGTTCATCAATCCTAATCCTAAGCTATGTTGTTTTGATGAAACTTTAGGCCCCTAATTAGACCATAAAGTCATAGATTGCGATTTTTTACTTCATTCTTCTACTTTCAAAATTTCTAAGGCATTATTCCTCTTCAAGAATAGGCTAAGGAGGCTAGGATTTCAAGGGCCTCTTTCGTAACTGCAAGTTTATTCTTCATAGATTTACCCAAGGTATGTGAGTTAATTTGTGGGTCTCCTTTCACCTACAAAGTCCTACATAAATGCTTTTACCTTTTCTTTAAGTTCCCTGAATACTACCATGCATGCTAATGATGATTTCATGATGTTTTATGTTATTACGTGTCTTCAATATTACCATATGATATTCTGCTAAATATTTTCATGTGTTTTAATTTGATGGCGATGACCCCAATGTTGTGGGTTTGAATGATGAAGTGTGGGTTGTTTTACATATTTTAAATAAGTATATTTTCCCATGATCATAAAAGAATCCAATGATTTATAAATGTTTCGACTTATGAATAAGCCCACTAAGTTTCAAGTCAAGTCTTGCATGATATATGCTAATGATTACGGAAAAAAGAAAGGATTTTCAAGTGATTATTTGTCAAAGATATAAGCATGTTGACAATACCTTAAAAGATGTTCATGATGGTTCCCAAGATGGAAGGACAATTCTCACTTGGTGGTACCCTAAGTTCGAACTACTCTTGATATTGATACTTATGATTCTATGTGTCATACTTTGACAATGCCTATGTTTTCAAGTTATTATAGGATGACATAGCATCGAATGAGGCATCACAGTGGGCTTTGGTATGGGAAACCTAGAAGTAATCGTTTAACCCATTAATTATGTGCTACCATAGGAGTCCTTGTAGGCTAGGCTAGTGGATCCATGTAGGCCAATTGTACTATATGATGATGCATACAAAGTGACGAAATTCCACTGGACAAGTGGTCTCCCCGTGCCAACATAGGGGGTTATGTTGGATTCTATGTAGTAACTCACATGGTCTTATATGTCAATTATGGTCTATTCCCACAAGGGCTGTGATCTATGTTGTTTTCATCACATGTGTTCTATTTACACATTACTCTTGCTCATATTGAAAAATATTCCTTATGCCTAAGCTCATATTAATGTTACTTTTATCACCCCACGCATGTAAGCCTTTATGAATAATGGCATTACAATTTCTTGTTTGCATTGTATCTCACATACTTAGTATATTCTAGAAGTACTAGCGCATATTTTACCTACATGATTTAACCATATAGAGACAAGTGCTCCTCCCCCCACTCGAGGCTTTCTCTTCTAGCATTCAAGCATAGTTTTATCATGGTAAGCCCTTAATTTAGGACGCCACCATTTTCCTTTTTTGCTATGTATTTTGGACTTCGATATATGTTAGTTTTTGGAGTCTTTTACATTCTATATTGTTAATATTTGGGATCTTTTCTATTTGATGGAGAACGACCATTTAGCGGTTCTCGTCCATCCATGGTATAGTTGGTATGTTTATGGATGATATGTATGTTTTTAAAATGTTGCTTTTATTCCAAATGTTGTTCCATAGACCTTATCCCGTTTATTTTCTCAAATTTATGAGTTTTATGCCTATGAATGCTTGATACATTAAGATGGCCTAGCTGAGGTACCTATGGATATCTTATCTACCATGGTTCAACTAGGTTCTAGGCCTAGGTCATTACAATTATAGTATAGATAAATGAAACGACCCCAAAAAGTGCCCCAAAATATGCCTCAAAAGTGCCAAAAATTGTAATTTCCATATATCTTAAAATCCGTGTGCGATATCAAAAATCTAACTTCATATTCCTGTTGAGGGGGTAAAAATTAGGGGAAAAGGGTCTAACCTCAATTTTAGAACAAACAATTAGCAATTTCGATTTTCCAAGTGACAATTTCTAGAGAGCTTCAGCGTGCGCAGATGAAAGACTTCAATTTTTGCATCCTATTCGTGACGCAGACATGCATATTTTTCTGTCTAGTTATTTTTCTTGTGGTCCAAGGCTTTTAAGTCTTGGGCCTAAGTGTCCCCAAACATGAATCTACCTATACTTAACTATTTTACACCCTCATATCATTCTAAACATTCCTCAATACTTATTCAAACATTTAGCCAAATATTTTACTCCTAAATTCAAGTTTTAAGATCCTTTTCGGATCTAATGATTTCCTCTCAAGCTTCAAGTCTTCATCTCCAATTTTTATTAAGTTTATCTCCAAGTTTAAGGTATATGGGTTTTTTTTATGGGTTCCTTTCACCCATGATGCCCAAGCCTCCTTTTACTTAAAATTACATGATTTAAAGTTGATTTACTCATGGATCTTATTTATTATGAAAATCACTCACACTATGTTAAGATTTATGAAATTGTGACTGTTTTACTATGTTTGGGGCCATGAATCTAAGGTCTATGGTGAGAATTGATGAAGGGTCTTAATGTATATTATTAGAGGGTGTTACCTAGTATTTATTGATGGCTTTACACTAATTTTTCTGGAATGGTTTCACTCTTGAATTGCATGGTTTTACACTAGCATTAACACCCTCTAAGTGTTTGATAAAATGTCCGTTTATGGATTCTTGAGGAATTGAAGGTCCAATGTATGTATTATGAGTTGAATGACTAAATGATTATAAGAAGGAATGTATATATATGATGATGAAAGGAGTGTGTGTGTATATATATATGATATTATCTCTATAGTGTTGGGGATGACCAAGCCTAGCTTGGGGGGTTGTAGGCCTAGGTAACCTATCAAGGGGTTGGTACCTTGGTTGCCTAGCTCAGTGGGTGGTAGGCCCGAGTAACCTTATTAGGGGTTGGTACCCATCAACCTTGATGGGGAGGTTTGTACTCTGTCAACCTTGGTGGAGGGTTTGTACTCTATCAACCTCGGTGGGGGGTTTGTAGTCTATCAACCTCATGAAAGAGTACCTCATGTGCCTATCCAAGGGGGTGGTAGGCCTTGGCTTGCACTATAATGGTCACTCCTTACACTGGCATTGTGTTCTATATAAGCATGGTTTTACTTCAAGCATTATTCATACATGTCATATTGTTAGTATGCTATCTATAGCTTATGATTATGCAATTTGCCTATGATGCATATCTCTTGTTTCATGGCATCCTACATACTTTATATATTCAAACGTACTAACGCATACTCTATGCCTTCATGATGTCACCATGTAGGAACCAGTGTACCGATTTATCCTCCTCCTCCATATGGATAGTAGACTTCTATCAAGCTTGTTGGTGAGTCCTCTATTCCGAGGACATTACTTATGCTCTATTGCTATGTATTAAGACTTTCTCTCTTTGACTTACGTATTGACTATGAGGGTGAGCCCAGTTGCTTTATCTTGGCTCCCCCTTATCTTATATAGTAGAGGTGTTATTGGACATATTATGTATCTATGCTATGAGCCTTGACTCTCTTGTTATGGATGTTTATAATGCTCTTATCTATGTAGTAGAGGTATTGTTGGACATGTTATGTATCTATGCTATGAGCTTGACTCTATTGACTCTTGATGTTTATGATATGGAAGTGTATCCTTAGTATCAATTTCCTCTTGTTTATATTAATATCTTATTATCATTCTAATTGCTTCCGCGACCAAGGATGTGTAATGATATGCTTTGAGGCTTATTTGGGGTTCCTTTGGGTTCCCCATTCGCCGGTCAAGTCTTGGCCCTTGGCTCAGGTCATGATAGTAGCAGATAGTACCAATACTTGTTGCATATAGAATGTTTTTATGTTTTGTTTGAAAAATGATACCCAACAAAAATTTTGATTAAGAAGTTAGATAGTACCCATGCATATTGGGTGTCCGACAATATTTGTTCTGATAAGTGAGGGTACATTGATCTATGAATCTTTTGTTGATAATGTATGCAGTGCCATGTAAATGTGAGCTCTATATACTAAATTTATGGGTTTTGTGCTAATTTAGAACTTGCACTGTTACTTTAAGTTAGATTGTAGATTAATTGGATTAGGAAAGGATCTGAGACCTTTGTTCTTAAATAGTGCACTTTAGCCTAAAAATAACTAACCAAATTGATGATATATACCTTATTTCTAATATTTGACACTAACACGTACAGATTCTTTGAAAGCACCTAATTAACCTAGCCATATCTGGTGAAAAATCCTGAAATTGACCCTGGTCTTTTCTTTAACATTGTGTACCTTGGCTGAGGTAAAAAGCCTAAGTTGAGGGTGGCTACCAAAAATAGCCCTAGTTCAGAGGATGGATATTGTGCAACTCAGCACAGGCTAAACACTTAAGTTAAGGGTGACTGGTATAAGGGCAAAGACCAAAAATAAAGGGGTAAGTTAGGAATAAGGAGAAAAAGGTGGGAAATCATATACTGGGTGCAACAGAAAAATGAATGATCCTTAGATGTGAGCTAAAAAGCAAAATGAAGTGTAAAAACAAGGCAAAAAGTTTTTTAAAAAATTGAAAAGAAAGCACCCAGAAAAGCTTGAAAGAGGAAAAAGGGAGAATAAGGTAAAAATAGTTAAGTTGGTAAGGCAAAGGTGTAGAAAAACACCATTCAAGGAGGATCTTTAGTCACTACTTTTCCAAAATATCATACCAAAGCGCCCTGGGCCTATGTTACAAGCCTAGAAAGTCCTAGAGTGATCCTAGTCCAGTTAGTTGAAGGTCTGAGTCATGAGTATATGGGCAAGCCTATGGTACTAGTCATTATGCTTGAATGTCTTTTATGAGAGTGAGTGATTTTGCACATTTCCAAGGATAAACATGAAAATATCATTGAGTGTTAGAAATGGGACTTCTTTCTGTAAGGACACTTGCATTGCATTGTTAGCATTTGACTTCTTCAGTGATTGTGTACTGTTGATAATCCCTTGCTTGTCGTAGTTGTATTATCACATAAACTAGTTTGTATTGGTTGTTAAATAGCTATCTGATCATATTTTGAAAGTTGGTGTGGGTATCTGAGTCTGAGATGTATGTGTGTATACCATTGAGTTGAGGTCTGTGTGTTACTGTATTGTCTATATAGATTAAGTCTGTCGCTTTAGGAAAAGCAACAATTTTAAGTTGAGAGTGTTGATGTGCTGCAAAAATATAACAAGTTTGATACTTAAAGCATAGGATTTTGTGTGTGCTCAGTGCGACTTTAGTTGTTTTTATGTATTTTTGTGTTTAGATTTGTAGGATTACAGGTTGGCCATGATTCAGGAAAAAATTGCATAAGTTGTTTTTTATGCTGTTGTACGAGATCCTATACGAGTTGTAGAGTTCTACAAGTCGTAAAGATGTTTCGTAAAGAATTCCAGTGAGGGGGCAAGTTTCTTAAGTTAATTCGACGAACATGCAGATGAGTCATGGAGCATTATACAAGTCGTAGAAGACCTTTTGTGCCCTGAGGATCAGAGAAGTGGACTTACAGGAAAGTTATCAAACAAAACCCCCTTTATGGGTCATAAACCACTTTACGAGTCGTAAAGAGATGTCATAGAAGTGAAGTCCAAAATTTAAACAGTTGATTACGAGACCCCGACTACGAGCCATAGAAACCTCTATGAGTCGTAAAGTGCGTTCGTGAAGTTTGCCGACCAGTTTTTCTATTTTTTAGGACTTATTTGTAATTATTATAAATAGGTTTTTAGGTTATTTTTGAGAAGTCTTGGCAATTCACAAAAGTTTAGCTTAGTTTTAGGTTAGTGCTCAGAGAACTCAATATTCTAAGAGAGAAAATTATGAGAGAGCCTTTGGGAATGCTTGCGCTTTAATTCAATCTTCAAGCTTGTTATTTTCATTGACTTTGGATTTGCTAGTTCTTAATTTAATTGTGTAAATATTTAATTATGTCTTTTCAATTCATAATCTTTTCATCTGCACATAGCATAAGTAGCTAAATCCATAACTAGGGTTGTGGGAACCATGAAGAACTAACAAAGTAAAATCAGATAATTCACAACTCCTGGAAGGTGTTCATCTGCACATAGCATAAGTAGATAAATCCATAACTAGGGTTGTGGGAACCATGAAGAACTAACAAAGTAAAATCAGATAATTCACAACTCCTGGAAGGTGTATATGCATGTATTAATTAACTCTCTTCGTTTTGCATGTTTTCTGATGATGGCCAACATTAGAACTTGCCTAGTGTTACTGACTGGACCAAGTAGTAATGAATAGGAAAAGAGATTAATAAACAAGATTTGATTGATGTGTTCTTGTCTAATCAACCAAATTGGGCCAAGGGGAGGTTGTACTGGGACTTATAGGTAATGGTTAGTAATGACACTATGGAGATAGGCCAAGTCGCATAGTGAAATTCGCCTATCACCTTCAACCAAAGATTTTGGTGAACTTAAATTACCGTCATGCATGCTATACACTACACAAGAATTAGGTTATCTGCGGATACTGTGTTGGAGAATCATCGGGAACACAATACCCTAGTTGCTCTTTATTATTGAGTTTTCTCTCGTGATAGTTTGTTAGTTTAGTTTCTCATTGATTATTGCAAAACCCCCTTTTGGGGAATTGAGTCAATT
The DNA here is from genome assembly GCA_000787875.1 of Solanum virginianum. Taxonomy (NCBI): domain Eukaryota; kingdom Viridiplantae; phylum Streptophyta; class Magnoliopsida; order Solanales; family Solanaceae; genus Solanum; species Solanum virginianum. Next base: position 7,821 of record DF360301.1, on the reverse strand, counting down.
AACTACTCGAATTGTATATTGGTGAATTTGTCTTGAGTTTATGTATTCCCTGTGGCTTCGACCCTGACCTTGGTTAGATTCTATTTCTTGACAGTGACCGCTTTATCCTCTAAAAATGAGATGTAAGTTAGACAACATCAGTTAACCAAAGGTGTGATGGGGACTGGGTTCTGCACAGGTAATTTTAGTGTGAAGGTCAATTTTTTCCAACTTTGGCCTAAGAATGAGTTTAGGCCATTTTTCTACGATCGGAGAATAAGTCTACGATGCGGATTGGTCACGTACTCTTTTGATTTAGACCCAAATCACCCAAAAAATTATTTTTCAATATAGGTAAACTAAAAATCAAAGACCACCCTTTTTCTACACAATTTTTCCTCTTGAAAAAGAATACGAAGTTGGATTTGTGAAATCATGCACGAATTTTAAGATATTCAAGAAATACACCATAGGGACATTCTGAGTCACGTGGGAGGTGTTACAATATCTCCCCTTTGGGAACATTCATCCCTGAATATGATGGAAACATACTTAAGGAGAGTGACAAGATAGCTTTCAGCCCACATAAATACATCTAAGCAACTTAAACATCATTTTCATAAAATTCCAAACTTATACGTCAAAATCATCAAAACTCATTTACCATGAACATGTATGCATGAAAAAATGACATAAAGGCTGAAATACATTACTTGAAACTATGAATGGGATTAGGTTATCACCTTAGACTTGATTAGAGTGGAAGAGGTACAAATATCACTTCTTCATGTCCGCTTTGGCTTCCCAAGTGACATTTTCAACTTGTTGATTCCTCCAAAGGACCTTGACTGATACCACATCTTTGTTTTTCAACCTCTTTACTTGTCTATCTAATCTTTCCACTAGAATTTCCTTATATGCCAACTTCTCTTCAATACCAACAACCTCCAAAGGTACAATAAAGTTCAGATCCCTTCTCCTCATATCGAAGTAGGACTTTTGTCTACTTTGAGCCATCTTCAATCTTTCTCTTATCAACCTCACCTTCTCCAAATCTTCCATAACCTAATTTGGAACTAACAAAACCCTTTCTCCCACTTCAAACAACCCAATAGGGGATCTATAATATCTACCATATAGAGCCTCAGAGGAAGCTACTTTTGTGCTAGAGTGATAATTATTGTTTTAAGCAAACTCAATAAGTGGAAGATGCTCATCCCAACTACCTTTAAATTCCAAAAAACAAGCCCTAAGCATATCCTCAAGAGATAGAATGGTCCTTTTGGCTTGACCATCAGTTTGTAGGTGAAAGATCGTGCTAAGTTTGCCTTTAGTATCAAGGTCTCTTTGGAAGGATCCCCAAAAGTGTGAAGTAAATTGAGCACCATGATCTGAAATAATAGAAAATGGTACCTCGTGAAATCTAACCAACTCATAGATATATAGTGGCATAATCGTCGGCACCATAGGTCATTTTAACTAGTAGGAAGTGAGCCGACTTTGTTATTCTATAAAAAATATTCCAAATAGAATTAAAATGCCTTTTTAGTCTTAGGTAAGCCAATTGCAAAATCCATGTTAATCTCTGGCTACTTCCAAGTAGGAATCACAATATCTTGGGCTAGGCCACACGGCCTTTGATGTTTGGCTTTGACTTATTGGTAATTGTGACAATTGGCTACAAAATTGGCAACATCTCTTTTCATACCACCTTACTAATACACTTACCTCAAATTCCTATACATCTTTGTGGAACCGGGGTGAATAGAATATGATGAATTATGTGCCTCTTTCAAAATCAAGTCCTTCAATCCATCAACATTTGGTACAGACAACCTACCTTTATATCTAAGAACACTATCTCCTCTTTGGGAGAAAAACCTCCACCTTACCATCCTTCATCAAAGCTTTCAACTCTAATATAGTAGAGTTAAGTTCTTATTTGGATTTGACCTGTTCAATCAAAGAAAACTTGTAACCATTTACAACCACCGCACCTCCATTTTTGGCTTTATTCAATCTAACCCCCAATCTAGCCAACTGGTGAACGTATCTTGCCAATTCCTTCTTACCATCATCAATATGAGTCATATTCTCCATGGACACTCTACTTAGAGCATTGTCCATGATGTTAACCTTCCCCAGTGATAATGCACACTCATTTCACATTCTTTAAGGAGTTTCATCCACCTTTTTTGCCTCAAGTTACGATCCCTTTGTGTGAACACATATTGGAGACTCTTATGGTTGGTGAAAATATCTACATGAACCCCATACAAATAATGATGCCATATTTTCAAAGAAAATACTATGTCCGTCAATTCCAATAAATTATTCAAATTAAAAATTCATTCCACTTCCAGTCCCTATGTTAATAGGAGCGGGATTTCGTGGTCTAATTAGACAACATCTTGCTTTGAACCGCTAGCTCAAGATCATGGGTAGGATAATTACACTCGTACACTTTTAGTTTCCAAAAGAACAGGCTATGAATTTGTCACTTTGAATCAGTATACACCCCAAACCAATTCTTGAAGCATCATTATATACAACAAGCCCTTCTAACCCTTTCAATAGAAACAAAATAGGAGCAGATGTAAGCTTGTCTTTTAGAGTTTAGAAACTATTTTCACATTCATCAATCCAAATAAACTTTGCCTTCTTTTTTATTAATTTTGTCAAGGGAGAAGCAAAAAAGGAGAAACCATTCACAAATCTCTGGTAGTACACCGCCAAGCCCAAAAAACTCTTAATATTCATTGGAATCAAGGGCCTACGCCAATTTCTCGCCACTATGTCTTTTTGGGATCCACTTTAATCCCTTCACCCGAAAACACATGCCCTAGAAATGCCACTTCTTTTAAGCAAAAAATCACATTTATCAAACTAAGCAAACAACTTCTCATCCCAAAAAGTTTGCAACACTATCCTCAAATGTTTCACATGCTCTTCCTCACTCTGGGAGTATATCCAAATATTATTAATGAATACCATAACAAACATATCAAGGTAGGGTATGACCCTATTCATGAGATCCATAGAGTATTAGTTAGGCCAAATAAAAACACCATAAATTCAACATACTTATATCTAGTCCGATAAGCCATTTTAGGAATATCACCCTCTTTTACCCTCATTTGATGATATCCGGACCAGTGATCAATCTTAGAAAAATGACTAACCCTTTGCAATTGGTCAAGTAAGTCATCAATCCTTGGTAGATGATACTTGTTCTTTATGGTGAATTTGTTATGCTGACATTAGTTTGTGCACATTCTAAGTGAGTCATCCTTCTTCCTTACAAATAACACCGGTGCACCCCAAGGTAATTTACTAGGCCTAATGGATCCCTTATCCAATAAATCTTTCATTGATCTTTTAACTCTTAAAACCCTATTGAGGCCATTAGATAAGGGGGAATAGAAACGGGTTGAGTATCGAGGAGGAGGTCTATACCAAAATCTATTTTTCTTTTGGGAGGGACACCAGGAAGCTCATTGGGAAAGACAACAAGAAACTCATGGACCATTGAGACTAATTCAATAGGAGAGTCTATAGACTCAACATCTCTAACCCTTACAGAGATCATAAATTAAACCCTTAGAAATCAATTTTCGGGCCTTGAGACAAGAGATAAACCTACCCTTAACCACCAAATCATGATCTTTCCACTCAAGAACTGGTTCATTTGGAAATTAGAACTTAACCTTATGAGTTCTATAATCAATAGAAGGATGATATATTTGTAACTAATCCATTTTGAGAATGATGTCAAAATCTACCATGTCAAGCTCAACAAAATCATAAGGTAAGACTTTACATAATGTAGACACAGGATAACCCCTATAGAATCTTCTAGCAACAATGGACTCACCAATAGGGGTAAACACGTCAAAGGGTTCACATAAAAATTTAGGACACACATGAAGTCTATTAACAACAAATGGAGTAATGAGAGATAGAGTGACACCCGAATCCAATAATGCATATACATCATAATCACAAGTCTTTAACAAATCGATAACAACATTGGGCACCTCATCTACCCCTTACCTCCCTTAGAGAGCATAAAATCGATTGTGAGGTGCAGCATCCCCTTGTTGACTACCTTGTGCACTTTGATCATTATGAGCACCTTCTCCGTGAGGATGACCATCTCTATTTGTTTTGAACATTTAGACAATCCACAATCTTGTAGCCCATTTTACCACACCCAAAGCAAGAAGCCACATCTCTGTAGCATCTACCGCCATGATTATTACCACAAATTCCACACTTTGGAATTAATTTTCCACCAATACAACCATGAGATTTAGGGTTGGGCACCTTATCAGTGGCAATCCTTTGATTTTGAGGATTAGAGGACCTTTAGCATTGGAATTTGTGGCCTTATTGAAAATGACCACCTTTAGCACCTTGAAATCTATCATCATTCCAAGCCCCTTTGGACTCCCCACTCCCCCTATATTGAAGCTTTTCTCCCTCAAGTTTCTTGGCATAAATCATGAGCCTAGACAAGTCCATATCACCAACAAGCATAGCGGTGTGACATTCTTCATTAACCAAGTTGGAAATCCCTAACACAAACTTGTTCATCCTTGCCTTAGAGTTGGCAACCAAGTGAGGAATATATTTTGAGAGCTTGTTGAACTTGAAAAAAATACTCCGTCACACTCATTAAGCCTTGTTTGAGATTCATGAACTCCACCATCTTTTCCTCTTTTAATTTAATAAGAAAGCAGCGATTGAGGAATGTGGCTTTGAATTCTCATATGATAGGATTATTATTCTCCCTTTCCACTTTCCATTGAGCAAACCAAATTTGAGCAAAACCCTTGAGATGATAGGCCACAAGTTCTACCTTATCTTCCGAACTCACTGCCATAATAGCAAGCACTTTGTACATCTCATCAATAAATTCTTGGGGGTCCTCTTTCATTTTAGAGCCATAAAACTCTGGAGGGTTCATCCTTGTATACTCCCTTCTTATTCTTGAGGCCTAAGTAGGAGAATGACGAGCTTAGGTTCCTTGGTTCATTTGGTTGGTCACCGCTTGTGCAAACAAAGAAATAACATACAAATATTCTGCATGAGTGACCCCAACTTCTTCTTGGGGAGCTTGAAGAGCCGGAGTGGCCGGATCACCTTCAATTATAGGAGCTTTTTAAGCCACTCTTCTTGGTGGCATAATGTAGAAGTGCAAAAGCCATCCATTATAGAAAGAAAACCATAAAGTAAGTCCTAAAGCACGACATATATTATGAAGAAGTGAATCATTTTCTATAATGTCTCATAGCTTCCTATCCATAGTTGTGGCATGCTTTACAACCATGAACAAGACTCTACTCGATGTGGTGTATTGGATTTTAAAGAACTATTTACAAATACAGTGCTTTGATATGAAGGTTGTCACGATCCATGCCTAGGGCCTAGATGTGATCCTGTGAATGGGGAACTCGAAGGGACCCCAAACAAGCCTTTAAGCATGAGTAGCACATCCTTGATTGTGAAAGCATAGATAAACAACAAGCAATTAAGTCTAAGGGGAGCAAGATATTGGACTCAAGATATGAGGATGTTTAAGGGAATAGTACTTTCCACCATTACATGGTAAGAAAAGACTAAGGGGAGGGTAAGTATGACTCACACTATGGGGACAGTAGAGCCTTAGGACATCCATCACATTAAATCAACACATTAAGGGATATGGACTAAAGGAAGTATTCCATAATTACATAAGCATAATAAGAGTCAAGCTCATAATATTAATCTATATCCAACAACACCTCTAATATGTGTGGAACGGGGGCTAAGACATCTCTCAGGCTCACCCTCAAAAGTAAGTATCCAAACACAAACACATCTTTAACATAGCATGAAAGAAAGTGGTCATTATCCCTGAAGTAGAGGACTCATCAATATCAAATCTTCAACCAAATCGACTAGCCGCGTGGAAGATGAATAGGAGATCCGATTCCTACATGGTTAAATCATGTAGGTTAAAAATATGTGTGACCATTTGAAATATACTAAGTATGTTAGATGCAATTCAATAAGAATTCATAATCCATGACAAGATGCATAATCGTATTCAAAGTATATAAGCTCACTATGACATGAATGATCAATGCCTTAGTCAAAACATACTTGGAGAATAGTCAAATCATATAAAATATCATACATAGATGGGAAAGGACCATAACCGATAAATAAGACCAAGTGAGTTACAACTTGGAATACCAATGTTCACTCCACACCGAATAAAAGAGTTGTCTACTTTGCCAAGGTAAACCAAACACTTACCTTACGAGAACTTTTCCATTTCTAAAAGTGACTCACAAACACCTTATGGAAACTCCAACCTTTTTGGTTTATATAAGATAAGAGCCTTACGAGAACATCACCCTTTTGGATTAATATATGATAGAAACCTTATAGGAACACCACCCTTTTTAGATATTAATTAGCATGTACCTAACGAGAACCCTACCATTTTTAGTTAATCATGCAATAAGTAAATAACAAACCTATGGTGACAATGTAGTTAAGGGACAATAGTTATTTACCAAGGTCCTCTCAGTGCTAGATCAACAATCCCACAGAATACTCAAATCATAAACATAGTCATAATATGCATAATCTCATAATAGCTTAATATCATCATAAAGTATCTCATCAAAATCAAAGCTTCATAAAATTAAAGAAAGGACTTCATATCATTCATAACTTTCACAACGTTCTTATGAACTCATACCATGGTTATTAGTCCTTCAATATTTAAAACATTCAAATTAAGAATTTTGGCTCATAACTTTAGTCAAAACATAGTGCTTATATGTATATAAGCTTAAAATTATGAAACATATTCGCATAGGACATGAATGAGTAAAACACAGTCATTTGAGAACAATTTAAATCAACCCACCAACATATTAGCAAAACTCCAATTTGGGTATCATGAAATTCATTTCAAAAATTCATAATCTTTCATAGCTTTTACAAGAAATCATACCATGTATAGTTTTTTATAGTGATAAATCAATTCATAGAATAACCTTGAATAAATATTCATGCATAATCAAATCAACTATTGATAGAATCAAACTTATATCATGTTCATAATGCATAATAGGAACTACCCATAAAGTTTTAGACCTTGAAATCATTAAATTTTCATAAAGAATAGAGAGTTGGACTCCACGGAGGAAGAACACATGAATGAAGACCCACAGAACTTAAATTCTTGTAACAAATGAAGGAAAGTCATTGAGACTTAAATAATTCACTTGATTTCTTGAATTCCAATGAAAGCTCTTGAAAATCTTGGGATTAGATGAGGATTTGAGAAGAATTTGAGAGGATTTTAAGAGAGTTCTTGAGTGATTTAGGGCTGAAAATGGTGGAACAATAGCGAAATCCATCTATAGGGGTGTTTGGTTATGACTCAATTGCCCTTACATGAAATAGAAAAAGTTCAAAAAAATTTATTCTACGATAAACCAAAGGAACAACGCGGACTGGGTTCTGCACCAATCATTTTCGTGTGAAGTTCAATCTTTTTCTATTTTAGCCTACGAATGAGTTTAGGCCATTTTTGTACTATTGGAAAACAATTTCTCAAAGACGTATGAAAGACGTACCGAATATGTAAAGGACGCTATTTTCTTGCAAGTGTCAAATTATCGATTCAGCTTATTTCAGAGAGTCAAAGAATTACTTGTAAGTGTCAATGGACGGGAATGATGGCGACATCCATACTCGCGCCATACCACAACATCACACCAGATGTTTTCTCCGACACATAGCGCAAAAGTAGGGTAAGTGAGTCGGCGTCCCTGAACT
>DF360302.1:142791-154169 GCA_000787875.1 Solanum virginianum | reverse complement strand
TTCACCACAATACAGACAACAATATGTAACAACAAGAAATATTCAGCAATAAAGTGACTGCAATATGTATATAGAAATAAGCAATAATAGAAATTGCAAGAATTATCCATTAGAGATAACAAATAGCAAAAAGCAAATAATGTAAAAGACAAATATATAACAACAAGGGAGAACCACAAACAACTATGTAACTAGAAAACAAAAATATATGGCAGGTAAAAGGATATCTAAATAAAAAATAACAAGTAAAAAGGGATTTGGAAGATAATACCTGGAATTTTGGTCCGAAAAACTCCTGAATGTTTCTAGAATTTGTGAACATCGTCGGAGAATTGATCTTCACCAGAAAATTGATCCTCATCGGAGGAGCCTGCTGATCGGAAGTACTTTGCCAGAGAAGGTCTTGAGGTTTCCAAACTCTAGAATCAGGAATCTCACAAAGAATGGAGAGCCATCAAATGGTAGATCGACAGATCTGATTCTGCAGGAGAGAGAGATCACCGGCGAGATGCAAAAGTTCACCAAAAAAGCATAGATCGACAGATCTGATTTAGCCAGAGAGAGAAAGATCACCAGCAAGATGCAAAAGTTCACCCAGAAAAGCCTAGATCGACAGATCTGATTTTTCCAGAGAAAAAGAAATATTCGTCGAAAGTTTGAAATAAACTTAAAGAAGATGGCATCAAATAGATATTTGCTGGAAAGAATGTATAAAGAAAGCGAAAAAGATCGTTGGAAAGAACATGTTTGCTACATAGAAAATGAAAAAGAAATGTGTATCAAGAAGGAGGGGGTGGTGGAAAGACCCCCAAATGTGTATCAATGGCGGCTTCGTCAGTGGCAGCGATTTATCTAGAGAGAGAAAGTTTATGTAGAGAGAAAAAGTTTATCAGCAGAAACCATACAAATGCCTTATTAATAAAAAAGTTATATTTAATATTAATATTAATGTACTTGTCAATTTTTTTAAACTAAAAAGAGTAATAATAACATTATTTATACTTTCAAATATAGTATTTTTTACGTAAAAACATGCAAATTAAAAAAAATGCAACAGTTAAATAAGGAAAAACACGCAGCACTTAATCAAGGAAAAATACTAATTAAAAAAAAAGAAAAAAAAGACCTCTTCATCTTGTGTCAAAAGCTGTCAAATTTAATATATATATATATATATATATATATATATATAGGTATCAAATAAAAATTTGACTTATATACATAGTGTAATTTTTCGACAAAGGGGTGTCGCTTGAAACCCCTTAGCATAGGGTAGATCTGCCCATGCTTACAAACGAAGAAGCTACATCTAACAGTTATGCATTAGGTCCTTGCTCATTTGTTATGTCGATTTCGTAGTACATTATATACCTATATATGTTTTATGTCAAAGTCAATGGGTGCTCAAGCACTCACAAAACTATATGTGAGTTCATCCCTAATAGTGGGGATCATCAAGATTTTAGTATGAATCATCATACTCAAAATGATTATATCTTGATTTTCAATGGGGCCCATGAAATAACATATTCAGGTAGCGCAAAGATGCTTGATATAAATGTTGAAAATGTGATAATCAATGAATTAGGAGTAACAAATGCTAACTTTCAGCAATATATTGGTGACCATGTTTGATCCAAGCAACATCCTCACGACATCAAATGTAGGTGATATTGAAGGAAATGATTCAAATCAGTGGAAAAATTGTGATGTGTATTTCAATTTCAATAATATAGATGATCTCCTACATATCTTGGATTTCCAAATGCTACCTTACCTAATAATCAGTGGAAAAATTGTGATGTATATTTCAATTTCAATAATATGGATGATCTCCTACATATCCTGGATCTCCAAATGCTACCTTGCCTAACGAACATGACAGTGAGTTTGTATTTCTATCTCATTTTGATTACTACTCTTTATTTATTTGAAACACCAGTTTGATAGAATTGACTTCTACGATAATTACTCTGGTAATAAATATTATCTTAAAAAGTCATAAATGGATGACAATAATACTGAGTGTCCAATTTTTAAGAATAGCAAATTTTCATATGAAAAATTAACATGATGATCCAATTTAATGCCACCAATAATAGGCTAGCAACAAGCAACCAAGCTTTTATTTATGTTTTAGTGAAAATAGAATGGTAGTATTTAGGTATTAGCGTTGAAACTTTGTTATTTTGATATTTATGCCCATTTCTAAGAGCTATTATTAATTAAAACTCAGAGATTCTATTTCTGTATGTGGCTTTATAACAAAAAGTCATTTATATGGCATAGTAGTTTTTTTATTAGGAAAATAAATAACTAGCGATAAAAGTGAAAAAACAGTAAATTAATATTTTAATAAAGCTTCTATAAGAGGATAATCTTTTTAAAAAATGTATTGTTATAATTCCATTATAAGTAAAAAAAATTCTTATAGGGAAAATATAAAAAACTGATTTGAAAAAAAAACCTTGGCTTTTATAATGAAGTGTAGTTACATAAATAAAGATATATTGATTATATTTTATTTCCTTTAAGGAGGAAGCATTTACAATATACGATGGTAATTCTTACGATAGCTCAAATTCATTATTTAATTGTGAACTAATAAAACTTCTCATGTTACTTCTTATTTGTAGGTAAAATGTCTAGGAGGATCCTTTCGGTCAAACTCTACCATTCCAAATGATGCCATAATGTTGTTAAAGAATGGGGTGAAGCTTTACTCTCATGTTGTAACACCTCACAATTCTACCCTTAGGATCTGGAATTTTTCGTTGCAAATACATAAGATTCAAGCATATTTTAAGGATCATTAATATATATGGGAAGTGTGTTGAAAGTGAATTCGGATTGCAAATTGGTGAATTCTCTTGAGTCTACGTATTTCCAGTGGGTTCGACCCTAACCATTGTTAGGTTCTATTTCTTGACAGCAACCGCTTTATTCTCTAAAAAGGAGGTGTAACTTGGGTGACATCAAGATTTTGGCAACATTGGCGGGGAATATGGCTAAACTTATTGAATTCATTAGTAATTCAAGTATTAATGCTTAGTTCCCTTATTTTACTTTTGTTTGTTATTTTTATTCTTTTTCAGGGTGTAAGTGTAGTGTATGCTCAACACTCAGAGTCAAGGTATTTTCTTAACTCTATTTGACCCAGAGATCCATAGAGCGTTGAGAAGAATGGCCCAAGACAATGCCAATAATGCAGCCAATGCAACTCTGTTAGTCCAATTTATGATTATCAGGATTCTTATCTGAAAGAGGAATAACAATGAGGATGCTGAGAATGAGGATGCTTCACAGCCTCAGGATTTCATTGTCAATGCTTACTAGTGGAATTAGTATAAACTGAATCCTATGGCTATGGAGGTGACTGGAGTTATTATGTTGCCACCACTACCGGCGGACACAAAGTTCACAGTCTCGAATTGGTTACTTCAGATGTTGTAGAATCATGGGTTATTTGCAGGTTTACCATCAGAGGGTCCTCATAGCCACCTACATAATGTGGCATTCGTTTGCAAGAGTATGATTGGAACATAAAATCTATCTATGGATGTTGTAGGACATTGTGTCATCGCATTATCTCTTATAGGCAATATAACATAATGGCTATCTGAGCTCCCACAAAGTTCGATCATCAGTTCGGTAGACTTGCAAAAGGCCTTTTTAGAGAGGTACTTCCCTAGATCGAAGAAACTTAAGCTGAAAGACCAAATTAACAACTTTGAGCAATTTCCACTACTTGGGAGCATCCTTGAGCACAAGATAGTTGATGATACTTAGGTGGAGATCTTCTACTGTGCCCTTAATAAATACAATCAGGTCTGCGTTGACACTATCATGGGGGGCATATTATTAGATCAATTATTTGCAAAGATCATAAAGCGAATCGAAAGACTGTGGTCAAGATTAATTGCGCATGGGGGCAGCAACATGAGTATCAACTAAGAGTTCATGTGTTGTCATTGTGGGTGTAGAGTAGGCCAGAATCAATGAAGAAATCATGCAACAACTTGCTCAAATTCGTATAGGTATGAAGATGATGATGAAGCAGAACTAAGAAAGAGTGAGTGTAGTGGTTTATCAACCTCCACGTGCACCCATGTATGATGAGCTATACTATGATAAGGACACATATTTTGTTGATCATCAGATAGGGGGTTTTCGAACCAACGTCCAAGGGTCTAATCAGGACTATTAGCGCCAAGGTCAAGGAAACCAAGGATGGAACTTTCATTGAGATAGAGCTTACAAGGACAACCATAGAAGTTACTATGACAAGAATAGGATCGGGTCACCGAGAAGGCTTCAGGAATGGTCCTTATGTGCCACCACACAACCACGATATAGGTGCAAGTAGTTCCAGAATTAAGGAGATGTTTGATCACTTGTTGAAGAAAGCTGAGACACAGATGAGACTCTAAAGGGCATGGAGTAAGAAATTTTGAGTATTAATCAAAAAATAGAGTCTCACTCTATTGCTATTAAACAACTAGAAATAATAGTTTGGTCAAGTATCAACTCAACTTAATCGGCTCAGTAGCAACACATTCAAAATCCTAAAAATGACAGGCAGTGTATAGCGGTTACTACTCGGGGTTGCAAGAGCACCATTAATCCTCCCATGCCAGATAATAAAGAAGATATTCGAGAGGAGACAGTTGCAGCCAAAGGTGCAGATGAAGGAGATCATCATGGCAAGGATGGGGTGAGTAAAACACTTAAGACGCCACAAAAGTTTAAGCCCATTCCTAGGCATCCTCCTCCCTTCTGAAACACTTGTCATGTGCTTCGAAATGACCCTTTATCATATTTTTAATATATCTCAAAAACCGTGCATGATTTTGGAAATTTGACTTTATATTCTTGATCGGGGGTAAAATTGAGTGGAAAATGGGTAAAACTCGGATTATAAAAGACCTATAGCAAAAAATAATTTTAGCTAATTAACAATTTCCAGTGGGCATCCGCATCCCAGGCGCGACCCGACTTGGTCGTGGACTAGCTCAAATTTGTCCTCCATATTTGGTTCGCGACGCAGACTGGAGATGGACCAGTGCAATATTTTCCCTAATTTTCTTGTTTCGTCCAAGGACATTGGGTTAGTAATACAATGCCCATTCAAATGTGAAAGACCCCTTTTCCTTAGCCATTTTCAACCCTATGAACCTCAAAACCCTCTCAAAATTCTTACCTAAACATCACCCAATATTCCATTCAATCCCAAGAAATCTCAAGGAGCAATTTTGGAATTCAAGAACCCAACTCAAGCCCCAAGTCCTCCTCCAAGTTTCTTGAAGAAACTTCAAAGTTTAGGTATGTGGGTTTGATTGTGGGAACCTTCCTTCCCACAAGTCCAACCATTTCTCCTTTCTTATTACATGAAGTTTATGAATTTTTATGGTTATTTATGAACTCTTGAATATGGTATTCTTACTTTGCATTCTATTATGGTTTATTTTTTTCATTATCATGAAGTAAAGTATTATGTGATATTTATGGATTTATGGATTTTTTTTGGGGCTTTTATGAACTCTTATTTATGATGATATTAGCATGCATTATACATATGTCCTCTATATGAGTTTTGCAAGAACTGATATTTTATGCCAAAATGTTGTTGGGGTTTGATATTAAGATGAATTTCATGCTCCCATGTCCAAATTTTGAAAGATAATGTATATTATTATGGTGGGTTGATTAAGAATGATTTAAACTAATTATTTTCCCTATATATATCTTGAAATAAAATACTTTCTTAAAATATTAGCATTTTACTACAACATTGGTGGGTTGATTTGAATGATTTTGAAATGGGTTGATATTACTATCTTGAAATGTATGATTTTAAGTACATGGACATATGCCCACCATGTGTTTGATAAAATTACATGACAAAGATTCTCAAGTTGTTGATGAACTATTACATGATTTACAAGTCAAGTGATTTCATGATGATTAAGGGCTTCCAAGCAAGTATTAAATTCATGAAAAGTATCTATGATTTTTCAAGTGACAAGTTGAGCGCTATTTCATGATTTTATCCTCTTGTGAGCTATTTGTGTCAAGTTGAGGGATCAACCATGATTATTATTTTACGCTTATATTCAAGTTCAAGTAAGCTCACTAGATGAGGTCAAGCATGTAATAAGCTACTCATGCCAAGTTATCATGTCTCTTCCAAGTTATTCATGTTATGATTAAAGTATGATTATTTCAAGTATTCTGTGGGATTAGACTTAGCACCGATTGAGGCTTAAGATAGGGGCTCGATACAATGGATCCTTATCTAAAGTCTTTAGTCTCTAAATTATGTGCCATCATAGGATTATATTATTTCCTTAATGGGCTTAGATGGGGGCTCGACTCAAAGGGTCTTTATTTAAAGTCTTTAATCTCTAAACTATGTGCCACCATATGATTATTATATTTCCCTTGCTATACTAGTAGATACATCTAGTTCATGTTATCATGTTTGGTTTGCCTTGGCAAGTAGACCACACCTTATCGGGGGTGTCATGCCCGGTCACCTATATCCAGGGGGTTTCATGCCTTGGATTTAAAGTTGTAACTGTTTGGTCTATGTCAGTGAAGGTCCCTTCCTACATATGTATGATATATTATACAAGTTAAATATTTTACATGCATGTTTTATTACAAGCATTGATCATATGTGTCATATTGAGATTATATCCATTGCCTATATGTATGCATTTTTAATATTATGGCTTATGTCTTTGTTACATTGCACCCCACATACTTAGTATATTCTAGGTACTAACACATACTCTATGCCTACATGATATCACCATGTAGGAACCAGAGATCTTATTGATCATCCTTCTCCACGTGGTTTGTTCGATTCATTTGAAGAAAGCTTTTGGTGAGTCCTCAACTCCGATGACAATATCTACTTTTCATTAATGTTATGTTAAGAGTTGCTTATTATGTTTAGATGCTTATAATTTTGAGGGTGAGCCCGGGAAGTGTGTTGGCCCCCGCTCCATTCCATATAGGAAGCTATGAGGTGTTTTAGGAAATGTTTCACATCTTCATGATCTATGTCGTGCGGTAAAGCTAAGTCCTCTAAGTTGTATTACTAATTCCTAACTATTACATTTCTAAATATGTCTCAAGTTATTTAGAATGGTGGACAGGATGGTAACTATCTCTCACTTGAGGGTCAACTACCCAACAATGACATATCAAATATGGAGATTTGCAATGCTCTAAGGCTATTGGCTAAAGTTTTGACTGCTCAACTTAACCAATAGATGGGTGCCCCCAAGATTTCTAATGATAAGAGGAGGGAGAGAAAGGCTAAGAGGGCCCAAGTTGATGGTTCTTTATCTTTTATTGGTCTATATATGCCAAGGTACCAAAAAAAAGGCTTTCGTTCGCCATCTGTCAAGGGTGCAGCAAGAAGAATCAAGGAAAGTGTTTGGTCGGTACTGAGGGTTGTTTCAATTGTGGTGATATTAGGCATAAGATAAGAGATTATCCTGTGGCCTCCGTAGAAGAGAGAAAAAGGGAATAAGTTGAAGGTAAAGTCCTACATACTAAGCCCGATAGTAATGGTGCACCAAGTCCTTCTAGGTGCCCAAAATGTAGAAGAAATCGTGCCTGCAAATGTGTGAGAGACATGGGTGCATGCTTGTGGTGTGGCAAGATGGGCCACAACTTCGACGTCGACTAAATCTCTCTTTGATTAATCAATGTGTGATATTCTGAATCCTCATTACTAATAGAATCAAAATAATCTCTGGATTGATCAGAAGATCCTTTCAGTCATTCTTATGGGAATAGGAATGAAAAACAAGAGATACTTTTTATCGAAATGTGGACAAATAAAAGTTTAACTCCGAAAGAAGCACTTCATAAAGCATCAAAAAATTTAATTGATTTATTAATTCCATTTTTACATATGGAGGAAGATAACCTATATTTACAGGATAATCAGAGGATATCGATTCAAATCCTGGATTTTTGAATTGAGAGAGATATTGAGAGAGATCAAGAATGATCACCATTTATTAGATTCATGGACCCAATTTAATTCAGTGGGATCCTTATATTGAGAGAGATCAAGAATTCTCACCATTTCTTAGATTCATGGACCCAATTCAATTCAGTGGGATCCTTCATTCATATTTTTTTCCACCAAGAACATTTTCTAAAACTCTTTGACCCCTGAATTTGGAGTATCCTACAAGATTCCTGATTGTCCATATGTTCAAAGGAAAGGTAAAGATGAACGTCCTCAAGGACATGGTACTCATGGAACCCAAAAGGCACAAAGTGGTGCCAAGGGCGGTGGTGCTACTATTCTCAAGTATCAGGGCAAGGTTATTAGTATTCAAGCTTCTCTTTCGTGGCACGAGTGTAGAAGGTACAATTTGAGGGTTTGTTTGGCCGGTTCAAGTGCATATTTTGGGTATGGTGCAAAGGATCATAAGTTAAGGCATTGCCTATAGGTTATTAAAAATTTTGAGGATGACCGTCGATGATCTCAACCATATGCCCCAAGGGTCGCTAGAACTAGCATGGTACTCTATCAATATGTTAAAGGTTTATGATTATGATGTGTATGCTTTGATAGATCTGAGTGTCACTCTTTCTTTCATTACTCCTTTTGTTGCCAATAAGCTTCATATGTGTCTCGAATTGCTGTATGAGCTCTATGAGATGTCTACCCTCGTTGGTGACTCCATTATTGATAAAAGAGTCTATACAGATTGTCCTGTGTCTATATTGCATAAAGTCTTGACTTGTCATTTTGTTAAACTTTATATGAAGGATTTCTATATTATTCTTGGGATGGATTGGTTACAGGCATATCATGCTTCCATTGATTGTAGGACCTGTAAATTTAGATTTCAATTCCCTAATGAACCTATTCTTGAGTGGGAAAGTTCTAATGTGGTGGTCAAGGGTAGATTCATTTCTTATCTTAAAGTTAAAAAAAATTAATTTCTAAAGGTTGCATTTACCATCTTGTAAGGGTTAGGGGTGCTGAGTCTAAACTCCTTTCTATTGAGTCGGTTCTGGTGGTCAATGAGCTTCTTAATGACTTTCCTGATCAGCTTCCTATTGTTCCTCCCGAAAGGAAAATAGACTTTGGTATAGACCTCCTCCACGATACACAACCCATTTTCATTCCCCCTTATTCTATGGCCCCGACAGAGTTGAAGGAGTTGAAAGATCAATTAAGGGATTTGTTAGAGAAGGATTTCATAAGGGTAAGCAAGTCATCTTAGGGTGTATTGGTGTTGTTTGTAAAAAAAAAAAAAAGAATGGTTCCCTTAGAATGTGCATTGAGTACTGGCACCTCAATGGAGTCACCATAAAGAACAAGTATCTTGTACCAAGGATAGATAACCTTCTTGACCAACAATAAGGGGCCTGTCACTTTACTAAGACTGATCTTTGGTTCGGATACCACCAAGTGAGGGTAAGGGAGTGTGATATTCCCAAGATGGCTTTTCGGACAAGGTATGTGCATTTTGAATTTATGGTATGTCTTTTGGCTTGAGTAATGCAGCAATAATATTTATGGATCTCATGAATAAGGTCTTTAATCCCTACCTTGATATATTTGTGGTGGTCTTTATTGATGATATATTTATTTATTCCCATAGTGAAGAAGAGCATATGAATCATTTGAGGGATGAGAGGTTGTTTGTTAAATACAAAAAATGTGAATTTTGATTGAAGGTGGTTACATTTCTAGGGCATATAGTGTCAGGTGATGGGATTAAAGTGGATCCTAAGAAGACGAAGGTGATAAGGAATTGGCCTAGGCCCTTGACTTTGATGGATATTAGGACTTCCTTGGGTTTGGCAGGCTACTACTGGAGGTTTGTGAATGGTTTCTCTTCTATTGCTTCCCCTTTAACAAATTTGATCCAAAAGAAGATATAACACCCTACATCTTACATATACTAGTTCTGTACAAATGAAACATGATATGGTTTGGTCAAATTAGCTCCCATTTAAGTGCTTTAATCTCATATTAGAGGGTGATATGTACGTCTAATGTTTAAGAAGGTCGAGTGTATACAAGTTTTAAGTCAAATTGAGGAGATCGCATCCTTAAATGAAGTGAGAGAGGTGAGGTGCTTGTAGGACTTAGGAAGCTAGCAGGTGAGTGACCTACTTGCTTAGCTTAAATTTTTCTAGCTAGACGGAGACGAGGCTTGACGTCGAATTTGTCCAAGTCTGATTATGAATAAAGTTCATGTTAAAGGTGTAACTTTATCCCATGTTTTAGCATCATAAATGGACAATACTTACGGTCTAAGATGAATAATAGAAGGGCCCAAGTACATCACAATCCACTTGACTAATTAGGCCCAAACTACAAATAAAGCCCTCTAGGGTTCTTGAAGGAAACGTCAATATTGAAGGCTAAGGTAAGTGGAAATATCCATGTATTTAGTATACTTTTCCCATGAAAAAGAAGAAATATATGCTAGTTATGCTTGTTAACAAAGGTCGGACAACATGTGTTTAGAAAGTTGCTGCACACTTGCCTTTTTTTTCTAGTGACTTCTCTATGGTTTGTAGGCTGGATTATGTAGAGAAGTTGGTGTTCTTAACATGGTTTAAATTATAGATATTAATCTAAGTTTGTTGCCCTGATTTTTTCACTTAAAAATGAGTTTTATTGTGCTATCTTTAGTGTGATTTTTATTGGAACTTGTGGGCTGATGGATGGAAGGCTATTGCCTCACATACTTCATGACTGCTTTGGTACTATTCTGGGACTATTTTAAGGCTTTTTTATATATAGATGTATTGAGGACATTTTGGTTAAAGTCCGGATAGTTTTGACTTGTTGACGTCAAAGATATAGAGAAATGGCGTAATGTTGTGCTACCTAATTGCATGTAGTGGGGAGTTGGTATGTGTTGTAAATTATGGACTATATGTGTTATGGACCTAAACTAGGCTACTACACCATGTATATAAAATGGGTAGTATACATATGTGCTTAGGGGTGGAAAGGATGAAATAACGTCGTTGGGTCGATGCTTACGGGTTGCTACCCGAAGTTTATTTTTAAATTAGATTGGACTGCCAAGACATGTTTAGTAGTTACTAATGCTTTTTTTATTGCCCACATTAATGTAGATCACTACTTGAGAGAAAAAGAGGTTACTTCGAGGTAATAATGAGGTCATACAACGAGGTATGTAAGGCTATTCAATTTCGTATTACTTGACATGAAATCTAGATTCTTCCTTGGCACATGAAGGCACTTACCAACTCCGATACAACTATTAACCATGTCTCCACTCTTTCAGATGTTCATATGCTCTCATACATAGTCACCTTCAAATCTGCATACATACATGGATACCAAGTTACAT
>DF360302.1:107283-129142 GCA_000787875.1 Solanum virginianum | reverse complement strand
TCTCTATATGTAACAACAGATCTGATATGATAGACCTAGGGACACCGTGTAACCTTACCAACTCTCGGATGTACAACTTTGCATAGTATTCGGCACCAAAAGTAGTCTTAATTGGTAGGAAATGAGCTGATTTAGTCATCCATTCAACGATAACCCAAATGGAGTAAAATTGCTTCCAAGTTCGAGGCAAACCAACTATGAAATCCATATTCACATCCTCCCACATCCAAGTGGGAATCTTAATGTCTTGAGCCAACCCACTGGGCCTTTAGTGCTTTACTTTCACTTGTTGACAGTTCGGGCATTCGTATACAAACTTGGCTATGTTATTCTTCATACCATGCAACTAATACACCTCTTTCAAATCTCCATACACCTTAGTAGATCCTGGGTGAATAAGATAATGAGAATTATGGGCGTCACCCATGATCACCTTTCTAAGATCATCCATGTCCGAAACACATAACCGATCTTGATACCAAAGTACAATATCTCTCCCTTGGGAGAAAACCTCAATATTCTTCTTAGTAACCAATTTCTTCAATTCAACCAAGGATGAATCTAGATCTTGCTTAACTTTCACATCAACGACCACTGATTCGACCCCATTTTGAACATGTATACCACCATCATTGGAGTGAGCCAGCCTAACACCCAACCTAGCCAAACGATGAATGTCCCTTGCCAACTCTTTCTTCTCCTCCTCAATATGAGTCATGCTTCCCATAGAAAGCTAACTAAGAGCATCGGTTATGACATTCGCCTTGTTGGGGTCATATAGAACACTCTTGTCATAATCTTTTAGGAGTTCCAACCATCTCCTTTGCCTCAAGTTAAGATCCTTTTGAGTAAACACATATTGCAAGCTCTTCTGATCGGTGAAAACATCAACTTGTACCACGTACAAATAGTGTCTACAAATTTTCAAAGCAAATACCACCGCTGCAAACTCAAGGTCATGAGTTAGGTAATTACGCTTATGCACCTGCAATTGTATAAATGCATAGGCTATCACCCTATCGTGTTGCATAAGTACACAACCCAACCCAATTCGAGATGCATCACAATATACCACAAATCCATCCAAACCATTCGGTAGGATCAAAATCGGAACTGATGTAAATCGATCCTTCAAAGTTTGAAAACTCCTCTCACATTCGTCCAACCACACAAACTTAGCCTTCTTTTCAGTCAGTTTAGTCAACGGAGATGCAATAGATGAGAACCCTTCAACGAACCTTCTATAATAACCTAGTAGCCCAAGAAGGCTTATATTAGAACATGAAACTTACAAACACAAGCTTGCAATAGATGAGAACCCTTCAACGAACCTTCTATAATAACCTAGTAGCCCAAGAAAACTTTGATTGTCCGAAGGAGCCAACGATTTAGGCCAATTCTTCACTGCCTTAGTCTTCTTTGGATCCATCTTTCTACTATCACCGGATACCACATGACCTAGAAAAGCAACTTCACCCAACTAAAACTCACATTTGCTAAATTTGGCATATAACTTCTTCTCTCTCAAGATTTGCAAAACCAACCTCAGATGATCCATATCCTCCTGCTCACTCTGGGAATAAATGAGGATATCATCAATGAAGATAACTATAAAGCTATCAAAGAATGGATTGAACACCCAATTCATTAGATCTATAAACATTATCAGAGCATTAGTTAGGCCAAAAGACATTACCATAAACTTGAAATACCCATAGCTTGTCCGAAAGGCAGTCTTGGGAATATCACAGTCTCTAACCTTCAACCGATCATACCCGGAACAGAGATCAATCTTCAAAAAATGAGTAAGCCCTTAAAGTTGGTCAAACAAGTCATCGATCCTAGGTAACTGGTACTTATTCTTAATTGGTCACCTTATTCAATTACTGATAATCGATATACATCCGAAGAGATCTATCTTTCTTCCTTAGAAATAACACCGGAGCACCCCATAAAAATATACTTAGCCTGATAAAACTTTTTTTAAGAAAATCTTTCAACTAATCCTTTAACTCTTTCAACTTATTTGGTGCCATATGATAGGGAGGAATAGAGATAGGTTGAGTATCCACTAGAAGATCTATTCCAAAGTCTACTTCCCTTTTGGGAGAAATCCCAGGTAAGTCTTCGAGGAACACGTCCAGGAACTCATTCACCATCGAAACCGACTCAAGAGTAGGTAATTCAAACTCCACATCCTTAACCCTCACAATGTGATATATACACCCATTGGAGATCATCTTTCGAGCCTTGAAGTAGGAAATAAACCAACCCTTAATAGTGGAGTCGCTACCCTTCCATTAAAGAATGGGCTTACCGAGAGGTTGGAACTTGTCCTTTCAAGTTCTACAATCTATAGAGGCATATGATGCATGCAACTAATCCATCCAAAGAATCACATCAAAGTCATAAATTTCAAGTTCCACAAGAGCACATAGGAAGACCTTATGCAACATAGATACAGGACAACCATGATAGACCTATATGTAACAACAGATTCACCCATGGGAGTATAAACTGAGTAAGGATCCCTCAAACTTTTCAAACTCAAACGAAAACTTAATAGCCAATAGAGGAGTCATAAAGGACAAGTTTGCACCCAGATCAAGCAAAGCATAATATCAAAATCAAAGACTTTTAATATACCAATCATAACATTCGAAGCCTCCTCAACTTCCTGACGTGCATGAAGAGCATAGAACCTATTGTTCCTCGGGGCAACACCTTGTGGAGAACTTTGTAGACATGCAAGCATAGAATCTATTGTTCCTCAGGGTAATACCTTATGGAGATCTTTGTTGGCTATGTCCACCCTGAGCCACCTGACCATGACCTCTCTGAGGATTCTTGGGATAATCTGCAACCTTGTGATTTTATCACTACACCCAAAGCAAGAACCCAAGTCTCTCCAACAAGCCCTTGTATGGGGCTTCCCACACTTGCCACACAAAAGGTATCCCTGACCCCCTCCAACTGGTGCCCTAGGGGGAGGCACCCTAGTATTAGCAACCTGTGCACCCAAACCTTGGCCTTGTTGGAAGCAACCAAAATTAGCACCCCGAGAGCTGGAGAACCCACCATCAAAATGAGCCCTCTTAGGATCATGCACCCTCTTTTCTTTGAGTTTCTCCCCTTCAATCTGTTCTGCATACACCATGAGTTTAGAAATGTCCATATCCCGGATGAGCATTGTTGACACCCAATTTTGACCCTCCACATTATAAATTAATTATGAGTTTCTTCAATTTTTAACAATGTGAAATAATTATCTTTGGAGAAACATATAAGTTATTTAGAGTTATATTCGTTCAAAAATCATCCTAAAAATAAATTATTTCTTGTTAATTATCTTGATTTTATTATAAATTATTTTACTTTGATATTTTGAGAAACTCATTAATTGATTTAATTTAATTCATCGTGTATTTAAATTCAACCCCGCCATTTTCTTTTGCCAAACACAAGACCAACATAGGACAAAAAGAAAAATCCCCAATATTTGGATTTTGAATTTCGAATTGAAATTCAAGTTTTTCCCTAATTTTCGACCCCAATTTTCTCTATAAATACCTCCCTCTTGAATCTGTAAAGGGGGAGGACTTTTGGTCGGCTTCCTCCATTTTTTTTATTTTTCCTAATTCCAAAACTTAAAAAAAGCAAACCAAAGACTAGGTTTTTGTTCTTCTATTTTGTCAAGTCGTGGTAGGAAATTGCTTTTCGAGCTCGTCATGTCTTATTCGCAGCTCTAAAAAAGGTAAATGTCTTTTCAATTATAAATGCTATATCTATGGAAATGAGTTCTTTTTTGTGTTTTTTTCTCCTTTGTGGTAGCTTTCCTATCTTTTGAAGGGCTGCTGACTGCAATAGCTAAAGGACCCACTCGACATAAGTATTTTGTCATCATTTTGTTGGATTCATGTTCTGGTTTGTTTATGTTGTTTCCCATAAGTCATTTTAAGTATGAATGTAAGAGAAAGTAGTATGAATTTTGACTTTTAATGTGGTCTCAATACGTTTAACGATATGTTACATCCTGCACAGGGTAGATAAATCGAGTCCTGGCCTTCAAAAGTTGATATTTCTTATTAATTCTTCGAATTTTCAGCTTGTTGTTGGATCTTATTTTCTTTATGATGCTTATTACATGAAAAGAATGAGTGAATTTTATTTTTGTTTCATGATATACATAGTGAATTTTTTGAGCGTCTTTCTTACTTATTATGAAGTATTTGATAGTTTTGTTGTTGTATTTTCCTTGCTTGCTTTATCTTCATCTGGTTAGTTTAAAGATATGACTAGTTTACCCACTTCAGTTATAAATAAAAAGTTTATTTTAGCATCATCTATTGATTTTTCATGTTATTCTCCTTCTAAATCCTAAGTGAATTTACGTTAGTAGTGGTTCTTTTTTTTAATAGGGTAGTTGATTTTCCTTCCCAAGTTATGCTTCAGATAATCTCTTATTCATATACTAATTATTTTTCTTTTCTTTATTGTATGAAATCCTCATGAGTCCATCGGGACTCCCTTATTCACTTTTGCATTTTTCAATGGGTCATGCAGGCCCAAGTTTTTTCTTGAGTCAGCCTCGTCATGTTTAGGACAAATTTTGGAGCTGAAATGCAAGCCATGGAAGCTGGAAAATCAATAAATATACACTGATATACTCCCGTGAAGCAATTGCACAATCAACGAAATAGATAGCTGAGGTTAGAACTGAGTTACAACATACTAAAGAGTCGGAGAATTTGTTATCATTGTCAATACTCTCTTTCCAAAAGAAAGAACTCATTGTTTGAACCTTCCAGAAAACATCCCATGTACTCCTCGTACTACTCCAACCCTGAAATTACCTACCATTGACTTAACTGTCCCCAGCTCGTGCCATGTTAGCTTTTCGTGTCGAACACTATCCTCCTCAAAATTTGAATCCTAATAATTCTCAGGCATTATCTATCGCATATCATACCCTATCCAAAACACCTAAAGTCTATTATTCATTCGACCCATGCTTTTAAAGCTCGCTTTTCATGAATCATACCTTTCTTATCCCACATATACCAAATCCAATCATTATGAGGAGAACTTATTTAAAGGTTTATAGTGATAAACTAGCGGGGGTTGGGAAAAATAAATCACTTTTGATGCACCTTTTTAGCTGAAGTCTTAAGGGAGAAACCTTGGAATGGTTTACCTCACAAGAGCTAAAGCAATGGATGAGTTAGAAGGCACTCTCGAAGGATTTTGCTGAAAAATTTGGACATAACATAGAAGTCGCCCTTGCTCGCTACTATTTGGAGAAGATCAAGCAAAAATCTATGAAAAACTATCGAGAATATGCTCTTCATTGGAGAAGAGAGGCTGCAAAAGTTCAACTGCCAATGTCTAAATGCGAAATTATCTAAATGTATTCAAAAACTTGAATACTATGAAAGAATTTTGTGTATGATAGGACAAAAATTCATCGACGTCATCAACGTAGGAGAAGTTTTAGAGGATGACTTCAAGACCGAAAAAATCATATTACGAGTTAATGAAAGAATCATCAGAACTAGTGATGCAAAGATGTAAAAGAAGGAAGAAGAGGAAGTGTTGGTTGTCAAAGCTATTCCACCAAGTAGATATCAAAATCATCACGACAATTGGGAAACGTTCTCGTGTTCGAGTTTCAGAAAGCCTCCTAAAGTATTTACACCATTGAAGGAGTCTCAAACTCAACTTTATGAAAGGTTGAAAGCAGCGGGTATACTCTATCCTATAAAACAAAGACCAGCCAATCCTTTGGGAAAATTTTACCGAGCAGACCACAGATGTGCTTATCATTCAGGAGCTATTGGACATGATACAGAAAACTGTTCAACCCTCAAGCACAAAATTCAAAACATGCTTGAAAATGAGTTAATCACAATTGATTAAGCTTTCCCAAATAACAATACATTTCATGCTTGATAGTAAGCACAAGATGACTTGAATAAGATCACTTGAAGACATCTGCCATCAGAGAACAAAATGTTGTAATGAAGTTGTTGCATATTTAATCTTTTGTTAGCACATATTTAATTGTAAAGAATAACATTTGACCTGAATTCTCAAGAATGAGATACGTAAGTGGCCTATGTCGGCCTCGATCACCTTATTGTCAAATTGCAATGTTCTTGTGGTTGGAACTATGTTTGACTTGGTTCCTGCCTTAATGGGATACGTAGGCGCCACAACGGCTCGATCATATTTCCCATTAGATTTTCATTTCTCTTTATAATGAAAACTTGGGCAGAGTTTTTGATCTCAAAAGTTCACTAGAAGATAAGTTTCTCCAACAAAATCCAGGATAACAATATGTAACTGGGGCAAAAATATTTTAGAGGGTCTAAAAAATTCCTCTAAGAAGATCTTTTCTCTGGCAAATAATGTCTGGGATTTTATTGAAATATCTAACTAGAACCAGAGTTTTAAGAAGGTCTCGAAATTCCAGAAAGATATCATTTGCTACATTCAAGCAAACTAGGGCAGAATTTTTTAGGAAGGTCCTCAAAAATTCTGCTAAAGCAGCATTTCATAAAGCGGATAAGTGCGCAGGTCAATTACATGAAGGAACACGAGGACAAGGCCAACACAAATCAGTTCTCTCAAACTAAGAATTTTTATTTGGATATAGGAACAACGAAATCACAAAGATGATGATATCAAAATCTTCATGTATAAGGCGCCACTTACACCAACCGTGGCCTCGTCACAATCAATCAAATAATTTCTCATCCCATCTTGTCTTTAATTTATTGAATTACATCAAAATGACTTCTAATTACCTTCAATATATTTTGCAATAATTAGACACAAGCTCAACAGATGCTCTCAAAGTTCAAAAGAATCAAGTCAATACTGCAAGATACAAACCGCGCACAAGGACTTTAGGATTGCAAAGGAGCAAACGTCAATTTGTGAAAAGTCACGATTGAGATCACCATTCATGTTTGTCATAGCCTGTTCTTTATAATTGAATGACATAAACTCATGCTTTATCTTCAATTATATACTTTACTTGGTTATGATTGCTAATACCTGATCTCAAGTTTTACAGGTAGCTATGTTAGTAAGGTTGGAATCATCCCGGAAATTGAAATCAAATCTAAAGATGATGTTATTTGAAGAAGTGTTGCAATGACAAAATGACAAGTCAATTGAAACAAATGATACTGAAGATCACATGTCCTTGCGACAATCAAAATTGTCAAGTCAGTTTCAAGTCTTCGAGAATGATTGAAGATCTCATGCAATAAACTCAAAATGTGTTGAGTTTGTCGGAAGATGATGAGAATGGCTTTATTATTCATGTAAAAGGTTTTTGCCATTTCATCTAGATCGTTCTGTCTCTTAAAAGAGATAGAGTCATAACCATGACAAACATATGTGTCAATATTATTTTTGTTTTGTCTATTAGGACGATCGACACGTATCTATATAAGCATACGTGTTTGTTAACCATGAGAGGGTTAATGTTTTAAAATTTTTGGGTTACCTACCCCATAAGATTTGTGCTTTTTGCTTGTCTACTTGAGGGCCTCGATGTATGAATATTTTGGGTTAACCACCCATAAGTGGTTTGCATAGTTTGTTTTTCTATTTTAGAATCTTTACTTCAAACTGAATGGATAATTATTAGGTCATCCACCCCGTTACAGTTGGATAATTATCGAGTAGTCTACCTCGTTACAGTTGGACTATCATTTTATTTGCCAATTTCCCCTGGAAGGCCATTTCATCATTTCATGTTATCAAGTCATCCACCTCATTACAGTTGGATAATTATCGAGTCGTCCACCTCGTTACAGTCAAAATATCATTTATTTTTTAGTTGCCCCCAGAGGGTCATTTTATTTTCCAGTTGCCCCCAAAGGGTCATTTTATCATTTCATGTTATTGGTTTATCCACCACGTTACAGTTGTATAATTATCAAGTCGTCCACCTCATTACAGTTGGATTATCATTTATTTTCTAATTGCCCCTAGAGAGCCATTTCATCATTTCATGTTATCGAGCCATCCACCTCGTTACAGTTAGATAATTATTGAACCATCCACCTCGTTATAGTCGGACTATCATTTATTTTTCAGTTGCCCCCAGAAGGTCATTTTATTTTCCAGTTACCTCCAGAAGGCCATTTCATCCTCATTATCGAGTCATCCATCTCGTTATAGTTGGATAATTATCGGTCCATCCAACCCATTATAGTTGGACAATTATCGGGCCATCCACCTTGTTACAGTTAGATAAATATCGAGCCATCCACCTTGTTATAGTTGGATAAAGTTTTAGCCGTCCACCTTATTATAGCTGGACCATTTTTGAGATGTCCACCTCGTTACAGTCAGACTATCATTATACTATCGCTAAGAGGGCTATTTCATCATCATCGCCAATAGGGTCGTTTCATCATTCATTGCCAAGAGGGCCATTTTATTTTGAAGTTTCCAAAAGAGCCATTTTATTTTTAAGTTGTCGAGAGGGCCATTGCATGTTCATCGCCAAAGGGCCATTTTATTTTCAAGTTGCTGAGAGAGCCATTGCATAGTTATCGCTAAGAGGCTATCACCATGTCACATCATATCAACTCATGTGTCGAACGTGGTAAAAGATATCACCCTGTATTTAAGTTATGATTTTTTTACTAACAATTTGTTGTCTTATTTTTATCGAGAGCATCCAAAAGGATGAATTTTGAAAACAAACCATGGGTGTGGACATCATCAAATAGGATGCAACACAATGAAAAAAAATTTCTTAGCAGGAAAGTAGGACATAGTCTAAAGAGGGACGTCAGACTCTTCAGACGAGAGCTGAGAAGTGACACCCACCACCATCTAACTACACCCCTGTCAGAAGGCATGTGGGTATTTCTTTAATTTCGTTAGTTTTCAGTTTCGCATCCAGACGATCTCAGCTCTCACCGGAAGCAATATTTCCAATCTGAGTGACAATACAGCAAGAGTTCTGGAAATTATATCCATGCAAGTTCTTACTTATGAATGTGAAGATCTCCACATTCATGGCTGAGAGGTTGCAAGCCTTTTCTTATACTCAACTCATTTGTCACTCCTCCCAATCGAAGGTTATCTTAGCATAAGAAGATTTCCTTTTCAACCGGTTGAGTCGAACTACAAGCAGTCTGATTCCTATGTCTAGGATATGTAGGCGAGCTTCACATTGAAAACTCGACTGTACTCGAACCTCCCCTCATTCTACTTTTAAGCTTTTCGGTCTCTTCATAATTCGACTCTGAAATAGCTTTTGAATTATTTCAAAATTATGCATAACATCAAGCGTCTTGAACTACAAGTGGCTTGAATTCTCATACAACCTGAGATATATAGGAAACCCAATGCCAGGGTTCGGCCATAATTTCTCAGATCCCTACCACTCACCTTTTTCAATACGATGAATGAGTGGACGGACAAAATTGGATTCGTCAACTTCCTTTGCTTCAGGTCTCTTTCATCGACCCGGTAGCTATGTTAGTATACAGACAAAATTAGATTCGTCAACTTCCTTTGCTTCAGGTCTCTTTCATCGACCCAAGCCAAATGAGGGACAACTGTTGACACCCAATTTTGACCCTCTACATTATAAATTAATTATTGAGCTTCTTCAATTTTTAACAATGTGAAAGAATTATCTTTGGAAAAACATATAAGTTATTTAGAGTTATATTTGTTCAAAAATCATTCTAAAAAAAATTATTTCTTGTTAATTATCTTGATTTTATTATAAATTATTTTAAAATTAATTATTTCACTTTGATATTTTGAGAAGCTCATTAATTGATCTAATTTAATTCATCATGTATTTAAATTCAACCTCGGTATCTTCTTTTGCCAAGATTATTTCACTTTGATATTTTGAGAAGCTCATTAATTGATCTAATTTAATTCATCGTGTATTTAAATTCAACCTCGGCATTTTCTTTTGCCAAACACAAGACCAACAACATTATTGCAACCCACACCTCATTTTAACTTTTTCTTTTCTTTTTCATATGGGACCCACATATTTTCCCACTCTCACCAAATTCTCCTTCTTTCTTCTCACCCTCACACGCTCCTCCACATTTTTCCATTTTTTCCATTCTTCAACAACCCTATCAATCCTTCTCCCTCCCTCTTCAAACAACAAGAACACCAACGGGACAAAAAGAAAAATCCCAAACTTTCAAATTTTTGAATTTCAAATTCAAATTCAAATTTTTTCCCAATTTTCAACCCTAATTTTCTCTATAAATATCCCCTCTTCAATTTGTAAAGGAGGAGGATTTTTGGTCGGCTTCCTCCATTTTTTTTATTTTTCCTAATTCCAAAGCTCAAAAAAAGCAAACTAGAGACTGGGTTTTTGTTCTTCTTTTATGTTAAGCTTGTTGTAGGAAATTGCTTTTCGAGCTCGTCCTGTCCTATTCGTTGCTCCAAAAAAAGGTAAATGTCTTTTTAATTTTAACTTGTTTTAGTACATTTTGCTTGTACCGTTAGTGGACAGATTGTAGCTTGTTGTTATTAGTTTAGCTATTTTTATTAGTTTACAGTGTGACATGGTCATTATGAAGATTTTCTTGTGCTATATCTAAGTGAATGAGTTCTCTTTTGTGTTTCTTTCTCTCTTTTGGTAGTTTTCCTATCCTCTGAATGGTTGCTGACTGCAATAGCTAAAGGACCCACTCAGCATGAGTATTTTGTCATCATTTTGTTGCATTCATGTTCTAGTTTGTTTATGTTGTTTCCCATAAGTCGTTTTAAGTATGAACATAAGAGAATGTAGTATGAATTTTGACTTTTAATGTGGTCTCAATACGTTTAACGGTATGTTACATCCTGCACAGGGGAGATAAATCGAGTCCTAGCCTTCAAAAGTTGATATTTCTTATTAATTCTTCAGATTTTTAGCTTGTTGTTGGATCTTATTTTCTTTGTAAAGCTTATTACATGAAAAGAATGAGTGAATTTTATTTTTGTTTCATGATATACATAGTCCGTTTTCTGAGCGTCTTTCTTACTTATTATGAACTATTTGAAAGTTTTGTTGTTGCATTTCCCTTGCTTGCTTTAACTTGATCTGGTTAGTTTAAAGATATGACTAGTTCACCCACTTCAGTTATAAATAAAAGGTTTATTTTAGCATCATCTATTGATTTTTCATGTTATTCTCCTTCTCAATCCTAAGTGAATTTGCATTAGCAGTGGTTCTTTTTTTTTAATAGGATACTTGATTTTTCTTCCCAAGTTATGCTTCAGATAATCCCTTGTTCATATACTAATTATTTTTCTTTTCTTTATTGTATGAAACCTTCGTGAGTCCATCGGGACTCCCTCATTCACTTTTGCATTTTCCGATGGGCCATGAAGGCCCAAGTTTCTTCTTAATTCAGCCTCATCATGTTCAGGAGAAATTTTAGAGCTCAAATGCAAGCCATAGAAGCTGGAGAATCAGTAAATATACACTAATATTTACCCAATATACAACTAATATATACAGAGGATAAAAAGGGATAAAGCCCAATTTCAAAGGAGTAGCAGCGCAGGAACCTAAAAGGGCCAGGCAGGCCCAATTCATTTCAGAATTAGGACAGGTGAATTGGGCCTACCAAGCCCAATCTCTACTTATTTTTATGTTATCATGTGTATTTACATTTACATTGCATTATTTGTTGATT
The DNA here is from genome assembly GCA_000787875.1 of Solanum virginianum. NCBI lineage: Eukaryota > Viridiplantae > Streptophyta > Magnoliopsida > Solanales > Solanaceae > Solanum > Solanum virginianum. The sequence continues at coordinate 117,449 of DF360302.1, read as the reverse complement.
GTTTGACACTAACAATTTATTGTTTTAGTTTTCTAACATATTAAAATCCCCAAAATACAAACGTTTTCATATTAATCTAGGTCTTTATTATTATTGTTACTATTATTATTATTATTATTATTATTATTATTATTATTATTATTATTATTATTATTATTTTTATTATTATTTCAAAGTAATTCAAATGGATATTGTTAAAATTTCTCAAAATCTTTAAATATTTGTTATTTCAAAGTTAGTCAAATAATTTTTAAATCGTCAGATAAACGCATGTTAGCTGTCATTTCAAGTGCGTAAAACCTTCTTGAAGTGGAAATGTGAACCCAAACTTTTTCTTAGGATTTTTAAAAGATTTTTTCTGTTTAAGTCTTTTTAAAATATTTTAAGGGTTTTCTTGATTTTTCCTAAAAAATCAAGTGGCAACTCTGTTTCAATTTTGAGAATTTGGTTTACTTAAATCAATTAAGTAATAAATCAAATTTTTGAAACACAAAGTCATTTTCCCATATAACAAGCATGGAGGTGCGACATTCCTTCACAAGTGAGTCAGAGGTACTGGAAATGAACTCGTGCATTCTAGCATGAGAATCAGCCACGAGTGCCGAAGCATATTTGGAGAGCTTAGTGAACTTGAGGGCATAATCCCTCGCACTCATATTCCCTTGCTTGAGGTTGATAAATGCAGTCATCTTGGCTTCCCTAAGCTCAAGTGGGAAAAGACAATCCAGAAAGGAAATCTTGAACTCCTCTCAATTAGCAGCATCACCACAAACTCTCTCCATACACCACTGAGTATGCCACACATGTGCTACATCCTTCAACTGATAGGCAGCTAGTTCAGCTGTGACACCCCATAACTTTATTCTCTTATGTACCCATGTTTCAAGTCTCATTTGGTCAGGTTGGGAATGTGTTAGGGTGATGGGAGACTTTAGTACTTTGACAACTTCAAGACTTCCCTACAAGTTGAGTTTTGGGTGTTGGTTCATGCAAGGGTAAACTTTAAATGAGAATAACTTTTATAACACTTGGAATTGGATAGCCCACAACATTTCAAATGAAAGACCTCTGAGTTATCTTTCCAACGCACTTGGTTTCACCTTATTTCGATTTCAGATGAAGGAGTTATGACCATTTTTGTGAGCCCTCCCGTGTAGTGATGTCACATGGGCTCCTTGACGGGCAGTGAGGTGTTTGACGGGCCATTTGGACAGCCTTGAACTGGAAAAGCCCATTTTTGGTCTAAGGCATCTCACACGGCTAGTGGTACAGGCTGTGTCGCTTGCCACTGACCGTGTAGCTGGTCGTGGAGTGGGGGTAAGTGAAGAAGAGTGAGCAAGAGAGGAGTTTTGGCTAAGTTTGGTGCCACGGGCACCTTTGACGGGCCATGGAAAAGCAGAAGCTCATGGCACTAGGGCGTGGAGTGGCCTGGCCATATTTTCTTGTCTAAGTGTGGTACAACGGACCACTGCACGGACCATGAAGCACCACACGGCCTGTGAAAGTGGCCCGTCAAAGTGACGTTGATGCTAACCTTTTCTCAAGTGTTCCAATTGCAATTTTGAGGCTAAGTATTGTCTCACGGGCACTCCCCAAGACCCATGAAGTGCCACACGACCAGTCAATCCTCCTTTGAGGCAACACTTTGCCAATTTTTCCATCCATTCACTAATGACATTTTCATAAATTCTAATTACTCTAATGACCTTTTTAAACTTCCAATGCTATCCTAACCTCACCAAAAATCCTAAACCCTATTCCAAAGGATCAAAATCATTACTCTCATCTAAAATAAACTCTCAAATTCTCTCAAGAGCCTTCACCAAGACCCCAATACAAATTCAAGGAAACTCAAGAACAAGTTTTTGGATTCCAAGACCCACTTCCAAGCTCTAAGTCTTCACAACCCAATTTCAAGAAACTGAAAGTCTAAGGTATGTGGGTTTCAACCATTGGGTCCCTTTACCCATGATACCCAAGCCTCCTTTTTACATGAATTTCATATTTCTAAGTTGAATTACTTATGGGTCTTACTTATTATGAATTTGACTATGAACGATATTGGGGTTTCATAAAAGTATGACTGTTTAAGTATGTTTTGAGTTATGAATCTATGATCTATTTTGACATTTGATGAAGATATTGGGGTTTCATTAAAGTATGATTGTTTAAGTATGTTTTGAGCTATGGATCTATGATCTACTTTGAGATTTGATGAGGGTTTTAATGTACATTGCTTGAGGGTATTACCAAGTGTTGGTGGGTGATTTTACATTGATTTTTATTGCATCATTTCACCCTTGAATTGCATGGTTTTATACTAGCATTACACACCTATCAAGTGTTTGATAAAATATCCAATTTGGAATTCTTGAGTTATTGATGGTCTATTACATAGTTTACAAGTCAAGTGACTGCATGATGTTCATAAGTTACATGTATATTTTGAAATCATGAAACTATCTATGGTTTTACGAGTCTCGGTTGTTTATGAATTATTGAATTCTTATGTCAAGGTTTACGTTTAAGCCTACTAGATAGGGTTATGAACTATGTGGTATGTCTCACCCTCTAGTACAAGGCCAATTCCTACATGAAGGGATTATGAACTATGTTGTGTGCCTCACCCTCATGTATGAATCAATGCTACTTACTATCTTATTCTCCTATGAAGGGGTTATGAACTATGTGGTGTGCCTCACCCTCATGTATGAATCAATGCTACTTACTATCTTATTCTCCTATGAAGGGGTTATGAACTATGTGGTGTGCCTCACCCTCGTGTGTGATTCAACACTTCATATTATATTATGCGTGCATATAGGGGTTATGAACTATGACATCCATCTACCCTCATGTATTAACCATTACCTACTAGAAGGTGTTATGATCTATGCTATACCACTCACCCTCTAGTATAAGGTATTTGGATGATCTAATCATGTCACCTTATTGTGTTGAACAAGCTATGCAAGAATGATTATTTTCGAGTATGTTCTACTTCAAGTATCATTTATGCATGTCATATTGTATATGCTCATCCATTGCCTAATTATGCATTTTGATTATGATGTCTATCTTTTGTTGCATAGCATCCTACATTCTTAGTACTAGAGGTGGCAAAATAAGCCCAAACATAAGCAACACGCCCAACCCGCCCATAATTTTATAGGTTGGGTTCAATATGATTTAGAATAGGGCTAATTTTCAGCCCAATACAATTTAACCCATTATAAAATAATTCTGAGCTGAGCCCAATAAGATTCTCACTTTAGCCCAATGTATCTTTTGTTTTGTATGTTCAATGCTAGTCTTAAATTAAGCGGGTTAACTTTGGCGGGGATGACCCAACCCAAATAATAGCCATTTGAGACCAACCCATTCATGCTAGTCTTAAATTAAGCAGGTTAACTTCGACGGGGATGACCCAACCCAAATTTTAGCCATTTAAGCCCAACCTATTTGAGCCCAAAGTATATTTAGACGGGTCAAAACCTAGCCCGATATTTAATGTAGCCATTTTAACCTCCCCAATTTTAGCCAAACCCACCTATTTGACACCCTTACTTAGTACATTCAAATGTACTAACACATACTTTATGCCTACATGATGTAGCCCATTTTTGGTCTAAGGCATCTCACACGGCTAGTGGTACAGGCTGTGTCGCTTGCCACTGACCGTGTAGCTGGTCGTGGAGTGGGGGTAAGTGAAGAAGAGTGAGCAAGAGAGGAGTTTTGGCTAAGTTTGGTGCCACGGCTCTATGTGGCTAGTACGATTTCTCTCAAAGCTAGTTGGTGAGTCCTTAACTCCGAGGACATTTATACTCTATTAGCTTGTCATGTTTCTTTAGCATTAAAGTTGTCCCTTAACCCTGTTTATCCCTATTTACTATCTCTTGTTGTTATTCAAATGCTTCCGCAACCAAGGATGTGTGGTGATATGCTAAGAGGCTTATTTGGGGTTCCTCGGGTTCCTCATTTGTTGTGTCACATCTAGGCCTAGGCTTGGGTCGTGACATCAGCCCTCTCCTCAGAAGTGATAACCATGACATTTAATACTTTGGTGAGTTCATCAATGAATTCCTGAGCATCCCCATCAGCCTTAGACCCAAAGAACTCCGGAGGATTCATCCGGGTAAAATCTCTCACTTTAAAAGTCGGAGTGGGATATCAAGGAAGATTGGTCTGTCTAGTTTGAGTAGTCACCACCTGGGTAAGCATGGCAAAAGCCATCCGAAATTAGCCATTAGAGATAGTATCATCCATAGGACCTTGTGGTACTTGGCCCTCATTTGCCGAAGTTGGTCTTGGTAGGTGTGGTCTTCCACAAGGCATCTTCTAAAATGAAGTAATGACACCATAAAGATAAAGAAATTAAGCAAACTATTCATAGTAGGACATAAGACATGAAGAAGTGAGACAATTCTCAGAACGTTGTCATAGCCTCCCACTCATAGACATAATGCACTTTACACCCATGAATAGGACTCTACCTGACCCGGCATGTTGAACTCTAAGGATCATTACAAATCTAGTGCTCTGATACCATCTCTGTCATGACCCAGACCCAAGGTCTAGAAGTGAGACGGTGAATGGGAACCCAAGGATCCCCAAACAAGCCTCAAAGTACAAAAATCCACATCATCGGTTCGAAAGCGCATTCAAAAGTAACACATAATTCTAAGGGATGGGAAAGTAGGACTCACGCTATGGGGCATCTTAGGAAAAAGAGATTAGCATGAACTCACGTAGCACGTAGCACATAACACATAATGACTAAAGGGCGGGTAAGTATGACTCATAAAAGGGATTAGCATGAACTCACGTAGCACGTAGCACCTAACACATAATGACTAAGGGGCAGGTAAGTATGACTCACGCTATGGGGGCAATTCAAGACTTAGCATTTTTCCACAACACAACATAAGATCATCTTATAACAACATAATCCATAAGCATCCATGATCAAGAATCCCATACAACACTTAGCATAAAAATAAAAGAGAACACAAGATGTCCAATAATGCCTCTACATAAGATAGGTCGGGGGCCAAGACATACCTCGAACTCACCCTCAAAGTAAATAAAATAGAAAAGAATAACATAGGTAGAAGAGGTGGTGGCTTGCCCTTGAAAGAAAGGACTCACCACAACAAGTATAACTTGAGACCCAAGCTAGACATCGTACGGTGGATGAGTAGACTCTTGCTTCCTTACATAGTGACATCATGTAGGCAAAAGTATGTGTTAGTACATTTGGATGTACTAAGTATGCGGGATGCAATGCGTGTAACTTACCAAGCCTGCGTTCAATGTTACATGAAAAGGGCACATAATATAGAAAAGATCATACGTCAAGAGAGTAATATACAATATGCTATGAAATCAATGATGCATGAAATGTAATGCTCAAATATATAGTGGGGATGTGACAATAACTGACATGAGTAAGCCTAAGCGAGCTATTTCTTGGAATCCCGATGAAATCCCCTCATCCGTAAAGAGGTGGTCTACTTGCCAAAGGTAAATCATACTCCACCTTACGGGAATAACACCCATTACGTATGAAGTAATCTTCCTTACGGGAACAACACCTATTTCAGATAGGACTTTTAAATATAACATATCACATCATATCATATCATGTCTTCTCTTTACGAGAACAATACCTATTTCGGAGGCATCTTTCTTTACGGGAATAACACCCATTATGGAAAGGAACCTATGTTAGGCACATAGTTCAAGGAAAGAGAGGGAAACCATCCTTCCATCCATGCTAAGACATCATCCCATAAGAATAATTATATTATACGTAGTTACACAGGCTTTCAAAAGAGGCAATAGTCATTTTCCAAATCATTTCAATGCATTCTTAGTCTTAAAAACCAAACATTTATTCATAATAATCCATACTTAGGCTCAAATGCACAAATCATAATTCATAGTCATAATACTCATGCATAGGAATAGTCCATTCATATACAAGATGGTGCAAGCACCCAAAATGTTCAAAAAGCCATAATCATAAACATATATGTGATCACATTCTTGTCATAATCACTACCTTGTCAAAATCATATAATAGAACATAATTGGGCTTAACCCATTTCATAATTTCCATAATAATCAAATATCATGAATACAAATGCTATGAATGATGTGAGGATAGCATGGGTCCATTTCATAATTTCCATAATAATTCAATATCATGAATGCAAATTCTATGAATGATGTGACGATAACATGGGTAATTAAGATTCAACCTAAAATCAACAATATAATATGAAATTTAAGTAAAAACATGATTAAATCCATATTTAAAATCATAATATAATCATTCATGCACAAAGAAATTTTAAAAAGGGACATGCATGTTCATAATTTCATAAACTCATTCTAATTCATCATTTTATAACTTAAATCAACTTAAAGTCAGTACATAAATACAACCCATACATTATTTGGATTAAAGAATCATAATATTTAAAACCCCAATATAAAGTTAACTAAGAATTCATGAAAAATGCTTGAAAATGGATTGGGTCTCCTTGATTGAAAGGAATCATGGTTCAAAACCAACATACCTTCACCAAGATGAAGAAAACCCCAAAGAATTTGAAGAAAAATTGAGTTCCCTTGCTCTCAAGTTGAAAATTCACAAGAGTTTCCTTTGACAGAGTTTAAAATGTGAGGATTGAGTTTTTGAATGTTTGAAATAATCTTTAGGGCTTTATATGGTCATTGGATAGCATAGGAATTCCCAGAAGACCAATAGAATTAACCAAATTTATGAGAATGCCATTAATGTAATGGAGGGAAAAATTTTCCATAGCCACTATACTAGGGGCTACACGGCTTGTGTGGAACTCCATGATTCGTGTGTGGTTCTCGTGAACCAATACTTAGACAAATTTTTAGAAAGTGGAGCCATGACCCAGGACTTAGATTTTTTTAGCACACATACACTACACGGTTGGCCATACGGCCCGTGAGCCTCACACAGTTCGTAGGGATGGGTGTGGCACCAACCTTAGCCAAACAACTTCCTACGCCAACCTTGAAGACCCCACTACCGCCCATATGGCTCATCACCCTCACCACAGTTCGTGTTGTGAGCCGTGGTGCCATATTTGTCAAAAAATAGTTTCTCCACACCAATATTGAACCACACTTACGATTTTCTCCACTCTTGAAGGCCATACAACTAGTACCACTGGTTGTACCATAATACTTAGACGAAAAATGCCCATTTCAGGTCCACGGCCATCCTCACAGTTCATGTAAAGCCACATTACTCGTATAGGTGCCCGTGTGGCAACATTGCAAATGAGGCTTTACGAAAATGGGCATAACTCCTTCATCCGAACTCCAAATGAGGTGAAACCAAGTGCGTTGGAAAGCCAATTTGAAGAGCTTTAGTTTGGTAGGTTGTAGGACACCCAATTCATTTTTTGTTAAGAGATATTCCCATTTAAGGTTTACCATTTAGTCAGTAGTTGTGACAAACTTAGCCAATAGAATTCCATCGAACTTCGCTTGATGTAGGGGACCCATGATAACCCTAAAACATTGAAATGAGCTTTAATTGAATCTTGTAAGAGAAATTAGCTTGAGTTTGAAGGTTCTATTCTAATCTCACAAAGCTTTTGGGGTATTAAACTGGGTCATTACAACTAATTAACTCTCTTCATTTTGCATGTTATCTAGTAGTGACAAACATTAGAACCTACCTATTGTTACTGACTGGATCAAGGTAGTAATGAATAGGAAAAGAGATTAATTAACAGGATTTGAGTGATGTGTTCTCGTCTAATCAACCAACCTGGGTCAAGGGGAGGTTGTACTGGGACTAATAGGTAAGGGTTAGTAATGCACCCTGTGGAGATGGTCCAAGTCTTATACTAAAATTCACCTCTCACCTTTCACCAAAGGTCTTGGTGAACATAACTTACCATCCTACATGTTGTACACTAGAAAAGAATTAGGCTATTTGATAATACTGAGTTGGGGAATCATAGGGAACACAATACCCTAGTTTCTCTGGATATTGACTTCTCTCTTGTGACATTTAGCTTATTTATATTTCTCATTGATTATTGTAAACCCCCTCCCCCCGGGGGGGAAGTAAGTTGGTTAATCATTCAGATTGTAAATTGGTGAATTCTCTTGAGTCTACGTATTCCCTGTGAATTCGACCCTAACCTCGATTAGGTTCTATTTCTTGATAGTGATAACTTTATCCTCTAAAAAGGTGGTGTAACTTGGGCGATATCACACCCTGATCAAAACCATACACCAAAAACCTTTACTAGTCAGTGGCGTCTCGAGGGTATGGAGGAGATATATATGGAGGGCGTGCAGCCAACAAAGCGGGGCAATCTAGCCCGCTCCAACTATGAGCATCCCTGAGTCATCTCAGACAGACTCAGAGTGTCCTCATTCTCTAGGACACGATGAGTTGGTATGGGCTTCAGTGGCTCGCACATGCACTTGGATTATACTCCCCGACCTTAGTGAGAAATTTTTATGCCTCATACGTAGCCACTATCCAGATCACTCTTCCCAAAGGGAAAAAGTCCCTCGTCAACCCAGACTAATCGAGACGAGAGTGAGGGGCCGACAGGTGGATATATCAAAGACCACCATCCATTGGATACTATTTGGTCCTGAGTTCCCTACCCCAGATCCACCATAGAGTTTGACTATAGGGTAGGGCAGACAAGAGACCCACTTATGATGAAAGATCCAAAGAGTTGAGCCACTTTGATGAGATAGGTGGCTGGGTATATTATTGAGCAGGGTTTGGAACCTGCATGGGTCACCACTCACTTGGAGCCTATCGTAGAGGCTTCGCTTAGTTTCCCTGCCAAGTTTTGGTAAGTGTTTCTTCATTCACGCATCTGGCTAACACTTGTTGATAATACTATAATGCCGAAGCATGTGGTTTTGGTTGCCAACATCTTAGCTGGCTATGATATTGACTGGGCCCGCCTCATCACTGAGCAGATTTATGAGGCTGCACTAAAAAGGTCCACCTCCTTCCCATACCAATGCTTGATCTACAGGCTCTGTCTAGAGTCGAGGTGGAGATATTACACCAGCTGGACCAGTTGATTGAGGGCCAGCGCACATAAGATCCTAGCCTGATCTAGGCTGAAGAGAACCCACTAGTACTCCAGCAAGCACAGCCTCCACCTATGCTTGAGATATTCGCCCCAACGCAACCACCTGAGGGTTCACAGAATGTCCCTACTATTGTTGCTACTACTGAGGAGAGGGTTCCCACTACTGTTATTCCTGCACCACAGGCCACGACTTCACAAGCTACTACTGCAGGCTTGATCTAAGTTCCAGCCGTATCTATACAGGCCTTGAGGTAGAGGTTATCACATTCTGAGTCATAGTTGACTCAGCTTGTTCATCTGATCAAGTTATGGGTCCACCAGACCATTTCAGACTCAGAGGGTTGAGGCAGGCATTCGCAATCGCTACTATTCAGGATCGTATCTCTACCATGGATGCCTGCATTGACAACTTTGAGAAGAGGGATTGTAGAGATTGAGCGAGGCCTGAACTTCAGATTTGTGTAACACCCTATAAAATTATCAAAATGCCCCTAAAACATAATCACGTGCATAACGCATCTTCTAAAGCTCTGATGCAAAATTTGAGACTGCGGAAAAATGGCCTCAACCTAATTTTAGAGTAATTGGGTCAGAAAATAATTTTTGCTAATTAATTTTGAGACAGTATTGATGCGTGCCCAAGGCGCGATGCACGTAGGACGCGGACCAACACTTTTTTCTATAAATAATTCTATGGGATTGAAACATTAATCAAAAATGATTTACGAAAATTTATACATAAAACGCACTTAACAAACGCATTTTATCTGTTCTTTTCCTAAAAATTAGTTTTTCAACATGTTTTAAAAAAATTCACCAAAATAATACATATCCGTGCCTCTGGAGCAATGCGGACATGGTGTTTACGAGATGGAATTTTATTCTTTTATTTTGGGAAGGGTATTTTGGTAAATCTCCAACATCTCATAAGTCTTATAAATGATTATAAGATCATTTTTTTGCAAAATAAGGGTTTCTAAACCCATTTTCAACCTTTAAAGGTGAGGGTTTTGAGAGAGAGAGAGAGAGAGAAAGAAAAAA
>DF360302.1:84647-96103 GCA_000787875.1 Solanum virginianum | reverse complement strand
TGCCCTTGTCATCTAAAATCATATGCAGGTTTTGGTAAGTCACATACATTGCACCTCGCATACTTAGTACGTTCGAATGTACTAACACATGCTTTTCCCTACATGATCTCAGCATGTAGGGATCAGAGATTACTTTCATCTACCGTTGGACGACTAGAGTTGATATGAGATACTTATTGCGGTGAGTCCTATCTTCCAAGGACAACCCACCATTCATCTACCTTACATTATTCTTTTATTTATGTTAATTACTTTGAGGGTGAGCCTGGGGTATGTCTTGGCCCCCATCCCATCTCATGACTAGAGGTAATATGGAACATCTTGTAGACTCTTGTACAAAAATGCGCTATGTGTTGTATTTAGAGTTTACGAGCATGGTTATCTATTGGATATGGTTATTGTGGTTGACTATGATAATTATGATAAGTATGTATGTTATGATGTGGAAATATGAAAGATCCTAAGTCGCAAATTGCCCCCATAGCATGAGTCATACGTACTCGCCCCTTAGTCATTATGTGTTATATGTTATGTGAATTCATGCTAATCCCTTTTCCTAAGATGTCCCCATAGCGTGAGTCCTACTTTCCCATCCTTTAGAACTATGTGTTTACTGTTTCATATGCGGGTCCAAATCAATGATGTGTGAATGGATACTATGAGGCTTTTTTGGGGACTCTCAGGTTCCTATTCACCCTGTCACTCTTAGACCCTAGGTTCGGGTCATGACAAACTCCCTAAGTCTCAGTCACATGCACAGTATTCAACACATTCCATATCTCATCAATGCAGTTTTGAGGGTCCTCCTCAACCTCTGACCTCGTGAAACAGGTGAGTTCATCCTCTGAAAGTCTCTCAGTCTGGAAGCATCTATCGGCTTATGAGAGCTAGAGCTAGGATTTTGTCAAACCTCGTTCACTCTCTGAGCAACTACCAACCGTGTGAACAAGGCGATAGCTCCTTTAAAGTCAGCCTCTGTGGTAGGAGCAGATGGAGCAGTAGGTGTCATTGGAACACTAGTAGTCGTGGGTGGTCGACCTCGACACCTCGTTTCTATCTGAGAAGGCACCACTGAACAAGGGTTCTCAGCAGTGCTAGCTAAAACATTCATTTGGGTTACGGTATGTCTTGGAAGCATGATCTGCAATCGCATAACATACGAGTTAGAAAATAAGTTTATAGAGTTTTCAACTCTATCGGACGAACTCAGAATACCAAAGAAGTGGAACCATTCTTAATGTCCTATAGCTTCCTGCTTATGAAGTGTGGTGCAAAACATACTATAGAAAAGACTCTACTATACACAACTTCATAGATTCCCTAGGACTCTTGAACTCTGTAAACGGAGACTAAGTTTGTCAGGCCCTGAGATGGTACCTTTGGCATGGCCGACACTTAGAGACTATTGCTAGCCCCCGAGAGAACCACTTAGCCTTATCATCACATCGACTCGACAATGGAAGGCTAACTAAAATATAAAGTCATCATATGTAAGGAAGAAAATAAAATGCATAGGTCAACTATATCATAGTTTTAATAAAAATAGTTTAGATACATAAGACTCCTTAAAGTCCTCTACTCACCTGCCTTTGAAGCATCTACTCAACAGTTTGGGATGGTGCTATGACAGGCCATGGACACCTCAAGTCAAAGAAAATAAAGTACTCAATGATAATAAAGAGATAACAGGGCTCCTCTGGAATGCAAGGAGGGCTCACCAACTCTAGAAGTGTACTGAATTGGACCTCAACGATGCACTGGTTGAAGTCCTCTATTACCTATATCTGCATCATAAAATGATGCAGGCCCAAATGGGTGTTAGTATTTGGAATATGCTGGTATGTAAAATATCTCAAGCAAAGTAAATCTCGACTCACTCACCTCGACTCAACATCTCTTGTTCAACTCAGTATATGCAATTTTTATAGCCAAATCATGCTTTTAAAAAAATAGGCTCTGTAAAATAGACTCAGTTTAAGATCTCATGCTCAATCAGTGTTGCTTGGTAGTTTCTCTAATCGACATACTCTCCACCCCACCATAAATTATGGTGATGTACAACAAATCAGCATCGTTGCCATGCCCACCCTTAACCTGCCACAGAAAAGGGCGATAAACTCATCATGTCGAATAAGAGTTGCCAACCCGAATAAGTGTCCAACCTAGCTGTAATGACTATCCTGCGCTAGCAACATAGTTCTGTGGGTTGATGTAGAAGTTTACTTGCTCCCTGCTCGGTGGTCGATACTCCTCCCAATACTAAAATGTGCTTAACTCATCAATCAACTCAATCCTCAGTACTTAGTAAATTAACTCAAATCTGAATGTTTAATCAATCCATTCAAAGATCAATACTAAATCAATCAACTCAATTCTCAATGCCCAGCAGAACTCAGTTTCTCATCAGCTCAATCATTCAATGCAAACAAATTAAACTCGACTCAAAATCAATGGTCATTTAGACTCACCCATTTTGACTCATCATGTAGTTCAAATAGGATAAATAACTCATAACTTTGACGACTCAAAATCAATGGTCATTTAGACTCACCCATTTTGACTCATCATGTAGTTCAAATAGGATAAATCATGGATAATGATGTATGTGACTCAATGCAACATGCTTTCAACCATGAATTTATATCAACTCAAATATTCAACAATATGAAAAGAATTTCATAAAAACATGTGATTTAGGGTTCATGCTATCAAGTAGGAAATACATGTGTAAATCTCTTGTCAATACTTATGCAATATAGTGATTATCTCATATGGTATAATGAAACTTCATGATGAAAACAAAGTTTTAAAGTTAGGGTAGTAGAATTTCTCAAAATCTCAACTCCTTTCAAATCTTGACTCAAGATGATGAAGGGGTATGTGAAGAAAGGAATTTCACACTTTGGTAAGCCTTACATACTTGCGGATGAAGAAACAATCGAATCCCAAGCAAACCTTGCTCTTGAATTGAAAAATCCTAGCTCTTTCTCCTCTCCTCTTGCTCCCAAGAAAATCCAAGTGTAGGGAATAGGGAATAATGCCCTTAGGGTTATATTTTCGAGCTTTATTCAAGCCAAAAACATCTAGGGTCTAATGGAATAGGTAGTGGAATGGACAAAAATGCCCCTCATTAAAATTTGTCGTCTGGGTCTACGAGACCTCGTGTATAACTCATAGAGTATTCTAGGGTCGTAGACCACCTCTTGTAGACTAGAAGTCCAAAAATTTGAGTTGTTGGAATTTGCCACGAAACCCCTCTCTGCAAGTCGTAATGTGCTGTACGAGTCATAAATGCATCTCGTAAACTGAAGGATCGTGAAACTTGAGTCATTAGAATTTGGTATGAGACCTCATCTTATGAGTCATAATGTGTTTTATGAGTCGTAAACTTATTCTCGTAAACAAGATAAAATTGAAATCCAAATCATTGGAATTTGCTACGAAACCTGGTCTACGAGTCGTAAACCTCTCTACGACTCATAACCTCCCTCATAAACCTACTTCTACATCTTTTCTCAGTCTTTCCTCAATATCATCCTGCACAATTACTCCATATCAGATAAAAAGAATTTGGGGCTGTTACATACTTAATAGGCATAAGTTGACTTAGATTTTAGGATAACACAAGTATAAATTACAAGTAAAAAGGGAAGGCACAGTACAACAACTAAGAAGAGATATCATATTATAATACATGTAAATAAATACAAGGAATTAACTAAATGTACAAGAGATAAAAACAAGGGAATATACTTGAGGACACTAGCCTAACAACCTAATCGCAACAAGATCTTTCCACATAAGTCAATTAACTAAAAAGATACTAATAGAATCACTACGATTCACTACAACAGCCTATGGGTAAATCCAACTCTACCAATCAGGGAGTACCATAGAGATAAGTCTAATCCACACGTATAACCAACTATCAATATGATACAATAATACATGAATATAATCAAATAATAACTAAACTGAACCCAAAAGATACAACCAGCAAAAATAACCTACTAACTCCCATGTGTCCGATAGATGTAATTAGTAACTAATTATATCGTTGGTAGGTAATGTACATGAATGAAGGTAATGCAATAGTTAACCGTAGTGTTATCTATAACAATGGTCATCCGTAACAAAGCATATACATCAACTTTAGCCCTCAGATAACAAGGTAGGACCCATTTAATTCCCTCTTTCTATTTAGTTGGTCACATGGATAAAGGGTTCCATAGTTGACCCTACTTTAGTTAACATAACCATTAGCTAGACGAGCAGCACATATGGGTCATAGCCGCTCGTCGGCAGTGAAAGCTCTTTGATTTTCTACCAGGACCATAGAAGCTTTGATACCATGTGAGAAATATTAGAGAAAAATATTATTGAATTATTGTCTACATTATTATATTACATTGAGACCCTATTTATAAATACTACATTAGACTTCTTTTTCTAACTAGGACACTATAATACAATGTATTCCTATTTTAAGTAGGATTGTATTTACCTATTCCTATCCTAACACCTTCGAAAAAGGCTCAACCTATTGAAAAAGTCACAACTTTTTACAGAACTCATAACTTTGAAAAAATCACAACCTTCGAAAAAGTCTAAGTTCTTGAAGAACTCATAAATAATTGGAGTTCAAAACCAAAATATAGAAGTTGATTTCATGAAATAATTGATGGAAAACAAATGTTTTAGGTTAAAATCACTTCCTCAATAGGTTTATCTTGAAAAAACTTTGCCAAGTCGCCTTTCCAAAGGTCCAAAATTTCAAAAATGGTGAAAATAGATAAAATTCTAATTTTTAGGAATTAAATACTATCTAGGCAAAAGAATATTCTCTGCGAACGCAGAGAAGAAAATTCAGAACACTCTATGAACGTGGCCGAAGGTTTGACCTGTTCAGATAAGTTAAGACCTATTAAGACTAATTAAGTGCTTAAATGTTAATGATGGTGATCGTGGATATAGTCGTCATTAATTGCAAGAAAATAAGGTCTAAGTCATACTTTATTGGTGGCGTAGGGAGCACTAAAATTGAATATGACTGAATTAATTTTCTAACTGCTGACAAAAAAATATTATGTCAATATATACATCAGTATTTTATATGTCTGTCTGTGTTGCATTGACTCTTTAAAGTCACAAATTGTATGTCAAGAAGTAATGACTGGGCTTAAAATAAGATAGAAATGGAGGAGTATATATCGACTCTTATCATGAAATTATCAAATACACTTACTTCCATCTGCTTGTAGAGGAATATAAAGATTCTCGAAAAACACCCACTTATTGTAATATGAGGCAACGAGGTATATGGAATTACAATAACAAAATATTTTATAGAAAGCTAGAGAACACGGGTTGAAAACATAGATTTTTTGTCGATAATAAATTAGAGAAAGTTACTAATGAGTCCACTGATAAGTCTTTTAAGTCTATTGAGACAGGCAGATTATCTCTTACGAACCATGATGTGAGAAGCCATAATTCTTATTTCATTAGGGGAGTTTCAAGCTTCTTCCTTCTAACATAACCTAGCTCAATCACAGCCTCCTCTAAGTCCTATTTTACCTTTTCCTGTCCAGAATTGGGAAGGTATGACATCCATATAAGTTAGATGTCCTTAAGGGTCATGTCTCCATTTAGCTTTTCACCATAGCATACAACATCCACCTGCACAAAATGTTATAAAAATATTTAGTGGCAAAGCAGTACTATGATAATATTTTCAGTATATCTTTCAGTATAGAGTTCTCTATTTATAAAATCATTACCTCATTATGAGCATTCATATTTAGTTTCTATGCAATGTACTTTTGGATAACAAACACAGTGAACTTGTTGTCCCTGCAAATGATGCGAAATTAGTCTTTTTTTTACTTGGTGATGAACACAAGATAGAAAAATATAAAGGAACAAATCAATATTGACGGCAAAAATTGAGTGTTAGATGTTATGTCGTAAAATGCAATCAATAGCTTGACCCCTCTAGCAAGTATTTAATTAAGAATTCAATCTTCTATATACTTCAATCTATGCTAATTAATAATAGTTACATAGGCATTCGCATGGAAAATCTTACTTGAGACAGATATAGGGCTTATTGTTATACATACAGATATCAACTGTTGGATCTGAGGCCTTGGTCGAGGACCTGTAATATTTCAAATTAGTTGCCTACACTCAGAGAGTAGGATAGTGTTAGTATTGTACAACTGATTATTAGCTACTTTTTTTGGATGCAAGTCATGCTATGTATTTCGTTGATATTTGGTTTCATATTTTATGGTACGATCTCTTGCATTGGACTTTTACTATTGATTTTTAACAAAGATTGATTTCAATCTCTTACTCTTTAAAATCACTTTTGACAAGAGGCATACTATATGTACACCTTGATAGCTGATTATTGGAAACAGAAAGGTGTTTGGGATATGTTCATTACTTAATTGATCAGTCGGGTAGATTACTGACCCTTTTCTTACCACTTACTAATTGATTGAGGATATTCTCAATTTTTTCTATACTAATATAATCTTATATGTTGGTCAAGTACCTAGATGGAGCAGATCCCAAAGGATAGGCTTTATGTAAGCCCTAATTCGAGCATAGGTATGCTAATATAAAGCCTATGCTTGAATTAGGGCTTACACAAAGCATATCCTTTGGGATATGCTCCATCCACGTACTAGAGCTACATATGAGACCATATTAGTATAGAACAGATCGAGAAGATCCTCAATCAAGTAAGTGGTAAGAAAAGGGTCAACAATCTACCCGACTGATCAATCAAGTAATGAGCATATCCCGAATGCCTCTATGTTTCCAACAATCAGTTATCAAGGTATAAAGATGGTATAACTATTGCCAAAAGTAATTTTAAAGAGTAAAAATTAAAATCAGTCTTTCTTAAAATTAGTAGTAAAAGTCTAATGCAAGGGATCGTAATGTAAAAAATGTGAAACCAAATGTCAATGAAATACATGACATGACATGCATCCAAAAACGTAGCTAAATGATCAGTTATACAATACTAACTATACTGTCCTACTCTTACAGTGTAGGAAACTAATCTGGAGCATCACAGGTCCTCGACCAAGGTCTCAGGCCTAACAATTAATATCCATATGTACAATAACAAGCCCCATATTCGTCTTAAGTAAGATTTTCCATGTGAATGCCTATGCAACTATTATTAATAGCATAAACTGAAGTATAGAGTAGATTGAATTCTTAATTAGATACTTGGTAGAGGGGTCAAGCTATTGATTGAATTTTATGACATAACATCTAACACTCAATTTTTGTCCTCAATATTGATTTGTTCCTTTATATCTTTATATATTGTGTTCATCACCAAGTAAAATAAAATGGATGATTTTTCATCATTTGTAGGGACAACAGGGTTACTGTGTCTATAATCCAGATATACATTGCACAGAAGCTAAATATGAATGATCATACTGAGGTAATGATTTTATAAATAGAGAACTTTATACCGAAAGATATACTAAAAATATTATCATAGTATTGCTTTGCCACTAAATAATTTTATAAAATTTTATGCAGGTGGATGTTATATGCTACAGTGAAAAGTTGAATGGAGACATGACACTCAAGGACATCTAACTTATATGGATGTCACACCTTCCTAGTTCTGGACAGGGAAAGGTAAAATAGGAATTGGAGGAGGCTATGATTGAGCTAGGTTATGTTACAAGGAATAAGCTTTAAACTCCCCCAATGAAATAAGAAGTATGGCTTCTCGGATCATGGTTTGTAAGAGATAATTTGCCTTGTCTCAGTAGACTTAAAAGATTTATCAGTAGACTATTAGTAACTTTCTCTATTTTATTATCGACAAACAATCTATGCTTCCAACCTGTATTCTCTAGTTTCCTATAAAATATTGTGTTATTGGAATTCCATATACCTCGTTGCCTCATATTACAATAAGTAGGGGTTTTCTGAGAGTCTTTATATTCCTCTACAGATAGATGGAAGTAAGTCTATTCGATAATTTCATGATAAGAATTAATATATAACCCTCTATTTCTGTCTTATTTTTAGCCCATTCATTACTTCTTGGCATACAATTTGTGACCACTCCATTTCTGTTTTATTTTCTTGCAATTAATGACCACTTTATCCACAGTCACCATCATTAACATTTAAGCACTAAATTAGTTTGAATAAGTCTTAACTGATCAGAATAGTACAGACCTTAGGCCACATTCATAAAGTGTTCTGGATTTTCTTCTCTGCGTTCATGGAGAACATTCTTTCGCCTAGATAGTGTTTAATTCCTAAAAATTGAAATTTTATCTATTTTCACCATTTTTGAAATTTTGGAGCTTTGGGAACTCGACTTGGTGAAGTTTTTTCAAGACAAACCTGTTGGGTAAGTGATTTTAACCTAAAACCTTTGTTTCCCATCAATTATTTCATGAAATCAACTTATAATTTTTTGTTTTGAACTCTAATTTTTTATGGGTTCTTCAAGAACTTAAGACTTTTTCGAAGGTTTTAACTTTTTCAAAGAGTTGTAACTTTTTCAAAAAGTTGAGATTTTTTCAAAGAGTTATGAACTGTGAATTTTTCGAAAGGTTTTGACATTTTCAAGGAGCTTTGATTTTTTTAAAAAAATTGTGAATTTTTCAAAGAGTAATGCTGTTTTCTAAGGGTTATAACTTTTTCAAAAGGTTGTGATATTTTTGAAGGATTGTGTCTTTTTCAAAGAGGTTTTCAAAAGGTTGTTACTTTTTAAAGAGTTGTGACTTTTTCAAAGGGTCAGGGTTGTGCCTTTTTCGAAGGTGTTAGAATAGGAATAGGTAAATACAATCCTCCTTAGAATAGAAATAGGAATAAAAATAGTATATAGAATTCTACTTGGAAAAGTATTGTATTATAGTATCCTAGTTGGAAAAGTAGTCTAATGTAGTATCTATAAATAGGATCTCAATGTAATAATGTAGATCAAAATTTAAAAAGGATTGTATAGTATTCTAGTTGGAAGAGGAGTCTAATATAGTATTTACAAATAGGGTCTCAATGTAATAATGTAGAGACACCAATTCAATAATATTCTTCTCCAATATTTCTCATATGGTATCAGAGCTTCTACGGTCCTGGTAGAAAATCGAAGAGCTTCTATTGCCGACAAGCGGCTATGACCCATATATGTTGCGTGTCTGTCCAATGATTATGTTAACAAAAGTTGGGTCAATGATATATGTATGATTCTCATATTCAAGGGAAGAAAACTTAGTCAAATAGGTCAATATTCGCTGTCAGGGGGCGGCTATGACCCATATATGCCGCCCGTCTGGCCAATGATTGTGTTAGCAAAAAAAAAAAGATTAGGTCACCGTGCGTCAATTTTTGGTGACTTGCTAGGGTTGTTTTATGTCAACCCCACATCTGTCAGTGTTTGTGTAGCACCATGCCATCATTCCGGTGACTACTTTTTTATATCTAATTTGTGTAGCATTGTGTCATCGTTTTAGTGAATAACTTTTCATATTTATCATGTGTAGCACTGTGCCATCTTTTCGGTGACTACTTTCTCATATTTGATTTGTGTAGCACTGTGCATCTCTTCGGACTAGTTCTCATATTCAATTTGTGTAGTACCATGAATTTTTCAAACTACTTTCTCATATTTGAGTTGCATAGCACTGTGTCTTTTTAGTGACTCATATTGATTTACGTTGTTCCATGCATCTTTTGGTGACTCATCTAATCTAATTTGCATAGGGTCGTGCCATCATTCTGACCCTACCCATATAATTTTATATTTTAGTAAGGTTATTCTGTCATTCCGACTCTACCCATATAATTATCTTTTTAGTAGGGTCATATCATCATTCTGACCCTATCCATATAATTTTATTTCTCAATTTATAATCACTTTCAGCCATCAAATTTAATAATTCGATGCATGAGCAAGTTCTGACTAGTTTTAAAGTGACTTTCTTAGACCAATTTTAAGATGATCCATATTGTCATTTTCCCTTTACCTTTTGATCAGTTGAGCATTAAGAATGTTTTTCTCCATGGTTATCTCGAGGAAGAAAAAATCTATATGGAGCAATAACCTGATTTTGTTGCTTAAGGGGAGTTTGGTAGCCTTAAATGTCATTTGTGTAAGTCACTTTGTGGTATGAATCAGTCTTCTGTGTTTAATTGATATTGTGCATCAAATCCAGTATTTCATGAGAAGACTAAGCACACTGAGATTGATAGTCAATTTTGTGAAGTCGAATGATCAATTTGTAGATATCTCACCAAGCTCTTCGTCAATTCTCGTATTAATTACATTTGTAACAAGCTAGGTACATATGACATGTATGTACTAGCTTGAAAGGGAATGTTAGAATAGGAATTAGGTAAATATAATCCTACTTAGAATAGGAATAGGAATAACAATAGTATATGAAATCCTACTAGGAAAAGGATTGTATTATAGTATCCTAGTTGGAAAAGGAGTCTAATATAGTATCTATAAATACGGCCTCAATGTAATAATGTAAAAAGAAATTTAATAATATTCTTCTTCTATATTTCTCACAGAAGGATTATTACTTTTCTGAAGGGTTGCAACTTTTTCGAAGGGTTGTTACTTTTTTGAATGGTTGGGACAGGCTAAATACCATTTAATCAGAAGTGATGCCTTTTTAGTTTTGTTAACATCTATTAAGTTATTTAATTGATTTTTAGAATATTAAATTATTTAAGAAAAGAATAAATGAAAATTATGTGAGACTGCCATATAGGCTCTATTTACATATCGTATATTCCACGTACTTATGCTACTCTGGTGCTATATCATTTTATGATGTAGATACATGGGATAGAGATCATCAATAGGCGCATCGTTGAGGATCTTTGGACGTTTAGCTAATTTGATGAGCCTCCCCTACTTCGGATGATTCACCAATACTCAAGAAACAAGGAAATCAAGGAATAGCTCGATTATCAACGGGGGAAATTAATTCAAGGATCCAGATGTAATGACCTGTCCTAACTTATGAAGTATTGTCTACTCTTAGGCCTAGTCCATCACAAATTTGTCCTTTTGGGCTCACCCCAAAAGGCGGCTCACAGTATTAGATGCAGTCCTTTACTTGAATAGCCTAAAACCCTCCCTCTCTTTTTCAATGTGGGATTTGCTCTCTCTCTCTCTCTCTCTCTCTCTCTCTATATATATATATATATATATATATATATATATATATATGATACCAACATAACATACTCCCAATACTGAAGAGACAGGGAAATCAAGGAATAGCTTGATTATTAATGGGGGATACTAATTCAAGGATCCAGATGTAATGTCCTGGCCCAACACTGTGAAGAATTGTCTTCTCTTGGGCCTAGCTCATCATGAATTTATCCCTTTGGGCTCACTCTAAAAGGTACATCAGAACTCTCCATCTCTTTTTCGA